>CM053330.1:41899410-41961691 GCA_028583605.1 Dastarcus helophoroides | reverse complement strand
TAAATGTTTATAAAATTTAAATTTCTAAGTTTTGTTGAAAAGATTGAATTTTATTTAGATATTTGTTCTCCAAATTTTAAATGAAATAAATGTAAATTGTTATACTCTGTTCACCTAAGAGATATAGTTAGGTTACTTTTTCTTAAAAAAAAACAGATTCACAACATATAAAGAAACGTTATTAATTAAGCGATCAACCAGCTTTTTATGGTGTATGTGAAAAAGGGATTTTTAAATTTAATCGAAAGTAATAATTTATTCAAATATCCCGTTTTATTGATGATAGTGGCCTAGTTTTATCTTTTGGGTGAACAATGTATAGTCAAATGTAAAATACAAAATTAAATTTTTAAAACTTAAATTTTTCATTATTATCATAAATCGATTATTTTCTATAAAATATTTTCTGTTGAAGGCATTTTTTGATATGAAGAATATTTGTAAGGAACTTTATAATTTCGTAAAATATTTTTTTTCTTATTAGTTTTATTAAAAAAAATCTGATAGACATCATGAAATGTTATTTATTGTGACTGTTCAATAATTAGTTATATACACTAACGGACAAAACTAAAGAAACTTTAGATACTTTAATTTTTTTTAATATTCCGTTAAACTAACGTAGTTTTATGTATAAAAGTATAATTAGGGCAACTAAAGAAACATAATAGCATATATAATAATGTAACTCGTAATGTAAGAAAACAATAAATAATTCTATAAAAAAAAACAGATGGACAAAACTCAAGAAACTATCCAAAATCTAAAAAATTATTCACAATTCTGATAAAACAAGTTAAAACAAATTAGTAATGCGTAGAGTATCCTTTATTCTTAATAACTTCTTCACACCTTTTGGGCATCGATTTAAGGAGAGTATCTATTTTGGACATATCCATGTTTTTCCATACTTCTTGAATAGCCTGCTTCAACTGTTCCTTATTTTGGACATTTTCCTTTCTGATTTGGATTTTCAATTCATTCCATAAATTTTCGATGGGGTTCAGATCTGGGCTTTGCGCTGGCCAGTCTAAAACAACGATTTTTGAGTCCCCGAGCCAATTGGTAATTGCCGCTTTGTGCTTCGGATCGTTATCGTGCTGGAATATCCAATTGACTGGCAGATTTTTATCACAGAATGGTTCCATAACATTTTTCAAAATGTTTAGATACAGAAACCTATCCATTTTTTCTTCAATAAAATAAATTGGACCCATTTTGTAAGACGAAAAGCATCCCCATAGAAGAACAGATCCTCCGCCATGCTTTATTGTGGGTAAAGTGTACTTGGGGTCATATCGTTTACCAACTAGACGCCTCACCCATGCTACCCCATCAGAACCAAAAAGATTTATTTTGGTCTCATCGCTAAATAAAACTCTTCTCCAAAATGCTAAATCACAATGTAAATACTTTTGAGCAAAAGCCAGCCGGGCTTTTCTATTTTTCTGAGAAATGAATGGGGTTTTTGCTGGTCGTCTGCTCACAATACCTACTTCATTACAACGCCTTTGTACAGTCTTATAACTCAAATCTTCTACTTCCAATTCGCGTAGAATGTCCCTTGCAGACAAATTCGGTTTTTTCATGGCGATGATTTTTATCTGCCTGTCTAGCAAATTGCTCGTTTTTCTTGGTCTGCCGCCACAACGTCTATTAATAATAACATTTCCTCGTGTCCTGTACTTCTTCAATACTTTGGATACCACGGATTTATGTAAAGAAAAATTTTTAGCAATGTCCTTTTGCCTCGTTCCGGCCTCAAATGCTTGAACAATTTTTGACTGCAAATCTTGAGATAGATATCTTCCGGCAGGCATTATCGCGATTTTATACACTGAACTCATACACAAACGAAACGTTAACTGATATACACAAACCAAATTCCAACTGATAAGCGCTACAAACTTGGATAAAAAACATAGTTTCTTTAGTTTTGTCCCAATACAACTTGTAAAGCCAGCATAAAAAAATTATCAAGGAAAGCAATAAAAAATTGTATGGCATACATTGAAGGAATATTTTCTTACGAATAAAGCATGGTATACAATAACACTCTACAGGGTAGAATTACCTTTATTTTTAAATGCATAAAAAGTTTCTTTAGTTTTGTCCATTAGTGTAAATCAGTACTTATTCGTTATATATAATTATATTTATGTTATTTCAATACATTTATACAGTTTATTTTTTTGATTAATTATTAACTATATTAAAACATTTATTTAATTATTTTACATTTTTTAATTTCATCCAATTGTACTATAGCAAGAAATTATAAAATAACATTTATTATCAACTATTAATTTGATATAAATAAATTCTATTATTTAATAATGAATTGTTAAATATTGTGCGTAAAATAAAAAATGGAAATATTACAAAAAAATATCTACCACCTACGTTTTAATAGAATTTAAAGTGAAAGCAAGTAATTATAGCTTTTGTATAAAAAGTAATATATGTAACTTTATCTAAATTACATACCTAATAATACTTAGAAAAGCTTAATTACCATTCACTCGGCTATGAATTCTATTAAACTTATATGAATAATTATTAAATTATATTAATATTTAAATGCTAATTGTTGATTAATTTTTCATATAATGGTTACAATTAAATGAAAAAAAAAAAAACGAAAAATTATCCAATATTACATAAAATAAGCGATCCTTAATATAAACTTTGAAAAGAAATTTGTTCAATTTTCATATTAATTGTCATTTTTGCTGGTTTATTTTAAAACTTTTACCCATCTTACTCTTTTGTTTTAAAATTAACCGTTTATTAACAAAAAAATTAATTTATTGATATTCGAATTACAACTCGCACGATTGCATTCTCATGCACATTTTCGTCATTAGAGCTATTTGGATGTCTTTGGCGGTACATTCTTCTTGCTGTGGTACAGTTTCTTGACAATTAAAAAATAATTGCCGACTTAAGCGGATTTAAAAATGTGCAATAAGTGCTGCAGCCAGAGACTAAATAGACTGAACGTTTCAATGTTGTCTTATGCGTACAGTTGAAGCTAAAATCCGGGGAAGTGGGGAGGTGAATTCCACTACTCTTTGATATGGTCGGATTAAGTAAAATTTATAAATACGAAACTTGCCGCGTAACGGTTCTAACGATTTAGATGAAACTTTAGAATTAGGGGCTTTTGGACCAATAGGATAATTTTTATAAGTGCTTTTTGGTAAAAGTTCAGGAGAACTATTTTCAAAGACATCTTGGTTTAATAGTAAAATAATTTTCTTTCAATACGCGACGCCTGTGTACAATATTGTTAAGCCGGTGCTGTAAACACGTCATGATTGCAGTGAAATGGCGACGCGCGCACGCCGATAATTGAATATTATATATATATATATTTTATTTTTACCTACCCAAAGAATGAAACTCTCGATTTTCCTTCACTAATGTGTTCACTGAGGTTTTAACAATGATCCACAATACACTTCCCGATATTTACAGCTCATTTTCTTTATAAAAAACCGATGTTATCTTCGCAAAGGTCTGTGTCTGTCAAATAATAAGAGGACATTGCGAGCTAGATGGAGCTAGGCTTTCGCCAGGCTTTCAACTGGCTTCACTGCTTCGGTTCAGTCTATTTAGTCTCTGGCTGCAGCACAGGTGCCCCTAAAACAGTGGATGGTTTCCTTATTTTTATATTCGTTAAAAATATTTTGGACCCAATAAGGTTTTGTCACATTTTCATAGCATAAAAATATTCAGGGACCATAACCAATGACTTGTACAAGGCCCAGATCAAGCTTAACTCACAGCAGCTTGCATTTTATGGCAAATAATTTTACTAATGCCGAAGCATGAGTAAAATTATTTGCCATAATTTTTCCCAAGCTACCCTAAAAAATAAATTTAAACGTTTAAGTAGAAAATCTATGGAAGTACTCGCAACAGAAATTAGCATCTTAAATGCCTACTTAAATGTTTCTTAGTTGCACGTGGGAGTTGTAATTCAGATGATAATGAATTTAATTTATTTGTTAATAAATGGCTAGTCCTAAGGCAAAAATGCTAGAGATAGATAGATAGATTATTGTAGAATGGAGAAGTTGCTGCTTATAAAACAATTCTTGAAGTCGGGTGCAATTAAATAATTATGTAAGTGAAGATAATTTTTTTCTTAATTTTTATCTACAGTATTTCATTTTTTTGGCATTAATTATAATTATGTTACGATATTTTTTATACCTTTTTAAAAAAGTTGCATTAATATAATTTAATTTTTAAAATTATATATATTCATTTATACTTTTTTTTAGATTATACATGAAAACTTGACGCAACAAATTTAGAGAGTCTAAACTCAAAATTAGATTAGAAAACGCATCGATATATATAATGCATGTGTCTTCATTTCTCACAATGTTTATTAAATTATTCTCAACACAGCACAAACTCTCTCTTGATGTTGACACTGTCACACAATTTCCACATTTACACATTTACTAGTTTTTTCTTCGATTCACTTAATTCATTTCTGCTGTACCTTGGTTCAAAACCAAAAGCCATTTAGATAATAATTAACGTACACACGCAAAATTTCTTTTAGTAGTACCAAATATTCGACCTATATCTTTGCCAGCAGTTAAATAAAGTACCTTTCGATTAAAGACACACGAAGCGGTTTTCGCCGAGTCGGCAGCCGACTCGGCATTTGATTCCAGTGGATTTTATGGTAGTGAACACAGGCAGCGTCACGCTGAGGCTGTGTCGAGCGTACACTCGTCCGGACGAGGTGCAGCTACCGTTTTTATGACTTCAAGCGTATCATGGTCTATACCTGCTTTACGGTGGTGTTCACACGACAAGCGGTTTTTAGGTTGGGAATATCAAGCGTAGTTGTCAAATATTGCTTATGTGCAATTTTTGTGATTTTTTTCACTCGAGAAACAAATATTTCTTATGCTTTTTAATAACTGCATACATTTAGATAACGAGTAGTCACTTTGCAGGGAAGAGGTTCAATAAAAAGAAGGCAATAAAATAGGTAAATATGTGGGGTTATTACAAATTAGAAAACGTCTCATCGCCGTGTCTTGCTTAGATATGTCCCCTTTTATCAAACCCATTAATTCATTAAATGCATTTTGAGACATACGTAAATAATTTAAAAAAAATTGCAACACCGCTTTTAATTGTCCTCATAAATAGAGTATAAAATTGACTTTTTTCTTTGCGTTTATGGACAACTGGATGTTCCCACATACGACGTTTTTCTCTTTAATTTTCAATCGACAATATAGTAAACTGGCATAAAATTATTCATTTGTCGCCAGAATCCATTGCTTCAGGAAAAACTGGCAACAACTTCACTTACACCGCGCGCGGTGGCAGCTTTGAAGACGAGTCGTGTGTTTACACCAATTGGTGCCGACTTTATCGCCGACTCGGCGAAAACCGCTTCGTTTGTCTTTACCCTTTAAGTTACAACTTCGTCCAAACACGTTGTAATTCCATGAACCATTAAAGCACTGAACTAAACACTGTGGCTTGTGATTAAGTCCAAAGAAGGTTTCACCCCTTTACCACATCGGCAATTAAATAAATAATTACGCGATACGTATTTCGCCAGCAGAACTGGCATTTTCAAGCGCACTAATCTTAAAAGATTAGCAAAAGATGCATCGATGTCATCTGCATTGAGATTCAAATCGATACTGGCGGTCTTTTGCTTTCTTTCCTATTTCTAATTGTTTAACACATCTGGTGCATGCAATTTTGACCTGCCACAAATAGCCTTCAATAAACTGGAGGCCGCCAATGGTCCTTTATCTCCGTTAAGGGTAACTGGCCTCTGATTGATATAAATTGTTTCGTATGCATCAAGTTCTCTGCTATTTGTGACCGATCTTACCAATTTTAAATTTTCAATGTTAATTTTATGTCCTGTATTTATCATATGTAGGGCGAGACTTGATTTTTCTTCTCTATTGTATCTAAAATGAGCGATATGTTCTTTAAATCTGGTTTTAATGGATCTCTTGGTCTGTCCAACATATGATAAATTACAATTATTACAGCTTATTTCGTAAATTCCGGAATTCTCAAGCTTGTCCAATTTATCTTTAGCATTACCATGAATCATAAGAAACCCATGCAGCGCGCTCAGACTCTGAGAATCGCCGATATCCCAATGACGTCACACGCAGCGCCGCTCAAACGTTCGGCTTCAATAATTCAAAAATTGCCGTTTGGAAATTTCTTCTTAGATTTATTTGTACAAAATTTTTGATCTCAACCCCTTTAAACGTTACTACTCCTTTTGAAGGTTATATTTGTGGATTGAATAGTTTTATAGTATATTGTGCAGCTAGTGCGATAAGTTGTTGTTGTGTCCGCCTTATACCTGCAGCTTCCGTTAAAAGTAATAAGTATACAAATCGCCCTTAACACATCCTTTGTGCTCTATTGCTTAGAAACCGCAACCCTACCGGAAGGGACAACTGATTATTAATTCTAAGTCTTGTTCTTCCTTAATAGCTCATCTCCGAGATTTCTTATTTTTTATTACTAGCCACCAAATATCACCAGAATATTAAATGATTTTCGTTCTCTAGTTATAATTCACATGTTCACGTTTCCCTAATGGTTCTTCCAAACTTTTACCAGTTAACTGCCCTTTGTTCCTTAAGTTAGCACCCAAAACTATCTTCTCATCTTATCCCAAATAGGGGGGATTGCATAAGTTTATAAAAAGCTGTTCTTTCTAAGACAAGTCAGTAGTGGTTATTGTCAAGTAGGGGAGACCGGGGATGGTTGACTATAGAAGTAGGTAGACTAACCGCCAAAAACTCGCCAACGATATGAATATTACCTCATCCCAGCGCAGCCGCGCATCACTCTCCGCCCCCCCGCTCAGCTGTCCGTAGCGTCGCGTCGCGGACACACATCGTTTTCGAGCAGTGACATGTGATTTGTTTTTAAGCTATGTAAGTAATATTTTCACATTGCATGTTTTTTGATCTGATACCTACACCATGTTAACCATTTGCTATTAGTCAGTGTGTTTCATGAGTCCATATTAATCATATTTCATATATTATTTCTTAAGTTCATGGCAGTGTTTAGGTTATCTATGCCATCGAAACTTAAAATAGCGTCTGGGGTTGGTAGACTAAATTCTTTCACGACTGGTTGAACAGTTAGTCAACCTACCCCAATAAAATTTGAAGTTTAAAAATTTCCGAAATTAATCTTTTATTCGATTCTTATATTCATTGTTTTATTACAGTATAATGAGGACCTATAAAAGAACGACTGCACGACCTGGTACACCAAATGATGTCGTACAAAGAGTTTGTCATCAAATCATTTTTGACAATAAAAGCATTAATGCAACAGCAAAACAATATGACATTCCCTATAAGATATTACATCGTTATGTAACGAAATTAAAGGAGAAATTTAAACGTAATCCGAAGTTGACAAAGCAAAACTAACCTTGGACTCAGTGGGATATATTAAAAATAGACAAGTGTTCACTGATGTAGAAGAAGAAGCTTTAGCAAGTTATTTGAAGAAAGCCGCTGATATTTATAATGGATTGACGCCATATGAGACTCGAAAATTAGCATATGAGTTTGCCATAAAAAATGACAAAGCTATACCTGATTCTTGGAAAATAAAATTGTTAACTGGCGAAGATTGGTTGGACTCGTTTCTTAAACGTCATTCTTCTTTATCCTTCAGGACACCTCAAGCAACAAGTCTTTCAAGAGCTACGTCATTCAACAAACATAACGTCAGTATGTTCTTCGCAAATTTAACCACTGTTTACCAACGTTTGAATCTAAGTCCTGGTGATATCTGGAACGTTGATGAAACAGGTGTTACAACCGTGCAAGTACCTAATAGAATAATAGCTCGATGAGGTACTAAAAGTTTGGGTAAAATGACATCTGCTGAGAGGGGTACACTGGTGACAGTTGCAGTAGGTGTTTCAGCTCTTGGAAGTATGGTACCACCATTTTTTGTATTTCCTCGCGTACATTACAAATCCCATTTTGTAAAAGGTGGCCCTATAGGCTGTGAAGGTGATGCTAATCCGTCTGGCTGGATGAATGAAGAGAACTTCATAAAGTATGCCAAACATTTCGTACAACATGTTAAACCCAGTAAAGAAAAACCTGTACTTTTGTTGTTGGACAACCATGACTCTTATTTATCCATCGAAGCGTTGGATTACTTTAAAGCGAATGGAGTGACAGTTTTATCATTCCCTCCACATTGCAGCCACAAGCTACAACCTCTTGACAGATCTGTGTACGGACCATTGAAAAAGTATTTCAACCGAGCATGTGACAACTGGCTAGCTAGTCACCCGGGAAAAACTATAACTATTTATGACATACCGGAACTACTTAAAACGTCACTACCATTGGCTGCTACAATTGAAAATATTCAATCAGGATTCCGAGTATCCGGAATTTCGCCATTGAATGAAAACATTTTTCCTGACTCCGAGTTTAGTGGTTCAGTGGTAATTCTTCAGCATGTTAGCACAGTTACTGTTTCATCGACTTCCAATTCATCGAACAGTTTGTCTATTGTCGAAGAGGTTCCGATTCCTGATCACAATAGTGTAACCGTAACTCACACTCTGGCACTGCAATGTTCATCTGTAAATACGGAACAGATTACTATCACAATGCCCTCTCCTACAAGATCGTTGAGTAAAGAATATGGGTCACCTTCTCTTTTAGACGAAACATTAAATTCTGTATATGACGCGGAACTAAAAGAAAATCTTAAAACCCCAGAAAACGTTTATCTTCTAGAAGCAAATGTGCCCCCATCTGTATACAATGTAAACCTGCCCTCAACTTCATTAACAACACCTGAAGAGATAAGACCCTTTCCCAAAGCAGCGCCACTTTTAACTAATAGACGAAATATTCGGAAACGTAAAAGTACTATATACAGACACTCCTGAAAATCAAATTCTTATAGATATGAAAAACAAAAGAGAAACTTTTAAGAAGAAAAAAGTAGATACAAAAAACAGAATAGAAAAAGGAAAAGGAATGAGCAAAGGTGCGGGTAAAGGAAAAGGAAAGGGTAAAGTTAATGCGATGATGATGAATGTTGCTAATGACATCATCGATGAAAATGATGATGCTGTGGATTCGGATGATGAGAGCACGATTTGTTTAGAGTGCACTGATTCCTTCGCCAATAGTGTTTCTGGCGAAGAATGGATTCAGTGCATAACTTGTAAGTTATGGGCTCATTCCAAATGTGTAAAAGGTAGTCTAATGTTTTTTGAATGCAAACATTGTATTTCTGATAATGAAGACTGATATCTTGTCTGTTTTTTTTTTTATATTTTTAAGTATACAAATATTGTTATGTGATTAAAAATGACACTGAAGAAGAGTTTAGTTTAAAAATGTATAAGTACAAAATACAAGTATTTAGCAATTACTATTATTTAGATAGAGCAATAAAAAATGTGCATTTAATTTCTAGCGTAAGAAAAGTTAATTTAAAACTGTTACATTAATATATATTATAAATGTTTAAATAAAAAAGAGAGTTAATGTGAATTATAAGTTGATAGTTTTGTTAGACATAAAAGATGTCTGTACCTCATTAAAATTGCTTTTAAATAAAGAGCTCAGTTAAATTAAAAAAAAAAATATTTATTGACTCTTCCCATAATTTGTCGCTTATTGATACGTAAGTCCACTTACCCCGGGCATATAGTCAACCTACCCCGGAACCGGAGTAGATTGACTAAGAGTTGGTGTTCTGTAAAATGCATCAAAACATGACCATGATATTAAATAATAAACTAGGTTTTATTTTTCTTTATTAGTTTAATAGTTTTTCTATCCATTAATGCGATTTTATAGTTTGTATGTATGAAAACACGAAAAATATGTATCATTTAGTAAAAAATTAGTCAACCATCCCCGGTCTCCCCTACTAATTATTATCAAGTAGTAGTTATTATCGACCAAGTTCTATTTATAAGTGTAATTTCAATTTAAAATAAAAATTAAATTATTAAAGTGCGACTTTGTGTGCAATCTGCAAGAATCCCAACATTGTCGATTGCCCAAGAGAGCGAAGTTGAGCGCACAAGCGAAGCCAGAGCGCTCATTCGCTCGAGTGGGCAATCGACAACATCTCACGAGTTGCAGATACGATTTTTTTAAGAAATCTTGTTTATTACTTCATTTGCTTTCGCAAGAATCTCAGGTGGTATGGACTCCTCATCAGCACTCTCATCAGTTTCCGGAATCAGGTCGGGATTAGCATTCATTTACAGATTTTTTTTAACTGTTTTTTTTTTTAATGCAAAGATAAAAATTTGTAACTGTCGCTCTCATTTCTTTAGATATGACAGGTTAATTATGATTGTTTTTTTAGTTATTCATTTTTTTCTCTCGTCAATTTGGGTGCGCCAAGGAAAATTTTTGTGAGACAAGGAAAATCTGCATGCGCCAAGCTTATTTGTCGCACTCAAATGGAGTGTGGTTTACTCAAAACTTATATTGTAATTTTAAAATGGGCAAATAGCGACTTATCACCCGTAGCAACGGGCGCAAAGATATTACTTATCCCGCATGAGTAATAAAAAGAAATAGAACGTATTCCAAATCAACATTGCGACGATAAATAACCGAATTGCACAAATAATAAAGGTATGTACTGTAAATTAAACAAATTTTTACTAAAACTTTCGAATTTTGGTGTCAGGTTGATATAGCATTTTGCTTTGTTTGTTTAGAAAATGTGACCAGTGAAAATCAAAAATAAAACGGAGGCCGTAACTGTTACAAAAGTTTCAAAAGTGCTTTATAATTCACCAACGATAAGATACAAGCATTTGCAATTACGCACAGAGGCCACATGAAATAATGAAATGTACCGAGTGGCCAACTAAGAATGGACGCCGGCCATATCTCAGCACCGAACCATCTTCCAGTTTTAAGAAAAAAAAATTAATGACCAAAGTGACTTTGAAAAATCGCTGGAAAATATTTTTGAGTTTCTAAAATTACCGCTAGGGGGCGTAAGACCTAGAACTAAATGGAAAAATGGAATTTTCTCACGAAACATTTTGACTTGTTTTTGTTTCACTCTCAATCTCCAAAAATAAAGTGGTAGGGAGACGTCGAAAACAAAATATTTTTTAAGACGTTTGCTCCAGCAAGCCTTAATGGAATTTAACAAATTTGGCCTCTATAGAAAAAACTTTACTTAGTCTATCGAAGGCACTTTCAGATGTTTTTATTTTAAAATTACTGTCACTGCTACAGCACGTTATATGAAATGGTAACAAATTTCGTTGTTTTAATAAAAAAAAATAGAATGATATGTTTATTTTAATATTTTAACATAAAGAATTAAAAGCACTAGATGTCAGTGAAAACCGCAAATCGATATCGTTTGCCTAACAGCAGATATTGGCAAATAAAATTTAAGTTATGAAGTATCAAATAGTTTATTCACGAAATTGACGGAGTATTTATTGAAAAAACTAGTAGGCTTTGAAAATGAAACAATGAAGAAATAATATATCA
Source organism: Dastarcus helophoroides (assembly GCA_028583605.1). Lineage (NCBI taxonomy): Eukaryota > Metazoa > Arthropoda > Insecta > Coleoptera > Bothrideridae > Dastarcus > Dastarcus helophoroides. Next base: position 41,950,127 of record CM053330.1, on the reverse strand, counting down.
AAAAATATTCAATTCTTTATTGTCGTGATTGTTCTTTTAATTAAATTTATAATTTGGCTTTTGTTTTGTAACATAAAATTAAAATAATTTATTCTAAAGAAGAAACGTTTGACATGTTAGCAGTTTATTTTGAATGTATGAGAAATGCCACTATTGATGTTAAGAGTTTATGCGTTGCGGTATCCGGACAGACGTCATCATAATAAAAGAATTTTCCTTTTACTGGCACATCGTTTACGCCATAGAGTAAATATAAACTAGAGACGGCAATGAACAAACTTCCGTGTCGTTGTTATTGGAGTGAAACGAAAGATGTTTATCAACATGAATTTTGACAGACGACAATCAAACCGGTGTCAGCATAGTGGTTAGAAATTTTTTACAGTGTTACTTGTTATTGAAAAGACCTAGTTTCAAAATTAGTTGGATATTTTAAAGAGAAGCGTGTTCAAGTTTTCTTATTGGGTAAGATACAGGGATGTATTAAGATTGAATGCTTTTTTACAAATATCAATTTCAATTATTTTACTTGTTTAAAAATGGATGTGGATAAAGAAATGCCATCTCCAAGTAAAAAAAGGGCCAGGATGGACAGTAAAATATATTTATCTTAACTAATATTTAATTTTTTAGATTTTCTGATTCGCCTACCACCAGTACCATGTAAGTCTCAGCGAATCACATACACTGACCGCAAGTTCACCATCAAAATCCATAATCAGCGGAATTACTTGTATAAGTGTAAACGAATCAGTACCATAACTGCAAATTCATCTTCAAAATCCCAAGTTTCTCCAAACATGAGTTTAAATTCAGAAAAAAGTGAACCTGGTTCTTCCAGGGGCGTTCGCAGGTAAAAACGTTTCTATCTATATTGTTAGAGCGTATACTATTGCAATAAAATATATCTTGTAAGTACAAGAGAAAAATCGTAGATATTTTGGGGATTATAAAGAACAACATTTGGATACGGTTTGGGTTAGAAAGATGTTTTTCAAAAAATCGTGTTGAAAAAAAGTGTTGAATTTGAGAAAAAAAATCTCAAATTTGCAAACTACAGTCAGAAAATAGAAAAAAAAAATGTTTTTCATATTAAAACTTTAATAGTTAATTTGAAATCTAATTTTGCAGCAAAAAACGAAGATTTTAAGTTAGCATTAAATGTAAGTTAATTAATAATTAATTTTGTGTTCTTAAAACAAATTTGACTTTTTTAGATGTTTCTGTCAAAACAAACAAAAGAACTTTTTCAGCGAATGATGAAAGGTTCCAAAAATACAGTGTATACAGAACAATTAAAAACCTTTGCATTAACCCTTCATTATTATTTGCTTAGAGCATATAACTAGGTAAGAAATGTTTTTAATAAAAGTTACCGGATCCTCGATCTATTAGTCGTGGTACCAGAAAATTCATTGTGAACCAGGTTTTAATAGAAAAGCCCACCATGCTATTTTAAAAAGAGTTAATTAAAGAAGCAAAAAATAAAAATTCATCTTCAGTTGATTGTGTAATTTTTGATGAAATTTCGATACGGAAGCTAATTGAATGGACTGGTAAAAAAGTTGTAAGCTATGCAGACTGGAAATGTTTTGTTGGAAAAGAAGAAGAAAATTTACAAGAAGCAAAAGAAATCCTTGTATTTATGGTGATATTTTACAATCTCCATCTAAATAAAAATCCCAGTAGCTTATTTTTTTTTTTAATGGAATAAATGCTCAGGACAAAGCTACATTGCTTCTCAAATTGTTAGAATTTCTGGAAAATACTGGCTTAGAAATTAAATCAGTAACGTTTGATAGATTAGCATCCAATTTTAAGATGGCGGAGTGTTTAGGAGCAGATTTCTCTGATACACGAAATATAAAATCATATTTTACTTATAAAGAAAACAACATTCATTTTGCTCTAGATGCTTCTCATATGTTGAAATTAATTCGAAATACGCTCGGGTCAAAATTTTTTTTGAAATATAAAGAAGATTATATGAGGTGGGACTTTTTTCACAAAATTAGTTCAATTCCAAGATACTGAAGGATTACATGCTGCCACAAAGATTAAACCAAGGCACATATTTTACTACAAAGAAAAAAAAGAAAGTTAAGTTGGCAAGCCAGATCTTCAGCTGAAGTGCCCCCTTCTTGGAGTTTGATATAAAGCAAGAAAGTTTTATGGATTTTAGGGCAACTGCTGAATTTTGTTTAATTTTTAAAGACTTATTTGACATTTTTAATTGCCGAAATATATTCAACACAGCGGAATACCGACTACCAATTAATAAAACGAACGCCCCCAAATTAATTAATTATATGAAAAAATGTGTTGAATATATACATTTTTTAACTTTGGTAGATGGAGCGCCCTTACTACAAAGCATAGTTAAAACTGATTTTTTTGGATTTTTGTTAAATATACAAAGTTGCACAAATTTGTTTCAAGACTTAGTTGCATGTGAGAATCTACCCTTAGAATATTTACTTAGTTATAAGTTGTCACAAGACCATTTGGAAATATTTTTTGGCCTAATTTGAAGTAGGGGTGACTTTAATAACAATCCTTCATGTAGACAGTTTGAGTCAGCTTTCAAACGTTTACTGCTACATACTGATATCAAATCTTCAGAAAGTGGCAAGGTTATTTGTCTTGATGAAACTTGATATTTGAATGTAGAAGTACCAGAAGAAGTACCCGAAATTGAGTTTATTATTACAAGTGAATTTGATTGGCATTTAACTGACTTTTGCAAAGATATTGTATCTTGTATAACAGGATATGTAGTAAAATCTCTAAAACTTAAAATTTCATGTAAAAAATGTCATAAGGTAGGTAATTGAAGCCTATGAAACAATTTCCCTATTACAAAAGCGTAAAACCTATGGACTCCTGTCCAGTGCTTCAAAATTTATGACAAATCTTTGCGTAGCTGCTGAAAAACAATTTAGATTAATGCAAAAAAAAGATGTAAGTAGAATTAGGTCTCTGTTAACAAAAACAATAATTTTTAAAAATCAATAAAGTTTATAAATATTGTATTGTGTCTTTTTATTTTACTAATATGAAAGGGTTAGTGATCATATATTAACCCACAGCTGTCTAAATAAATGTTTCAAATTTTAACACGATCAGTACAGCGGTAATGGAGATAATAAAATTATTTCTTTTTCTTGACAACTTTGATAGCCTATAACTCTGAAACTAAAAACTTTCTATTAAACTTTTTTTCGTAAATCGTATTTATGTATTGCCCTGAACTTACTGTTAAGCGTTGTCGGTCGGAAAAAAAGAACGCTACTTAAATATACAAAAATATATAGGTTGTTGCATTTAAAATGTATCGTCAATATAGGATATACTTCTTCCGGGATTGGACCGTGTCAAAGAACTACTAAAAGTGTTCGACGTTTCGCCCACCATCGTAGGGGGCTTCTTCAGGAACAAAGAGAGAAAAATAGATGAAAAGAGGAATATGAGGGAATATGCAAATAAGAAAAATAAAAAGGCCAATTTCAAAAAATCAGAGCATGGTAACTCAGTATGTCCACCATACCAGAGGCGAAACTCTTCTGAATTGAAACTTGGTACAAAGGATAAGAAAGTTTAGACAGAAGAGCACGGTAACTCAGTATGTCCACCATACCAGAGGCGAAACTCTTCTGTTGCCTCTGGTATGGTGGACGTTTATTTAGAAATATAATATTTAATTATACAAGGTGATTCTAAAAGTAGTACCATAAATTTAGAAACGTATTTTAGAGCCCAAAATAAGACGAAAAGTCTATGTAAACAACGACAGCGAGTGGCAATTCAATTAAAATTATCGTACAACATGTATAAAAGTTATATGGACCTCTTATTGCTACTTTTGATTTTTTCATAATAAATAATAAACTCATTATTATTTAATGAAAATTAAACAATTCGAGCGATCTTCCAAAATAAATGGGCTTCTATTCTGAGAAAACCATAAAAACAGGAATATCAAAATCAGTCAACCATTGCGACCTGTAGCATGATCAGACCCATAGATTAACGGATGGAAAGACGTGATCCAATGGGTAATTTTTGACTTAACAGCCGTTTTAAAATGTAGCAAACGATAATATTGTTTAGAAAAAAGATTTCTTTTATCCAAAATGCTGTATTAAAACCGATTTGGTGGACAACAATTATCCGAAATATTAACAATACCTTTATGGCGAAAAGTCGAGTTTTTGATATTTCTCGATAGCAGAGCAACCGACGCGACGATGTTGCTGTCTACTATTGTATATACTACTACAATTATATTATTTAAGAAATTAGTATTAGTATTAATGTTTTAAAGCCCAAAAGGATATTTTAAGAACAATTAATAACATTCAAGTATACTACTTATTAATTTTTCAATATTTTGATATTTACTGTGTTGCAGTAGGTGCAACGGATACACGGATACACCCGTAGGATTCAATAGTATCAGTGGAACGTGGAACATTCTTAATTTAGTCGTCCACAATATTTTGACGCACAACGTTGTTTTTTTTTAGTCATCAAAAAATATTTTGGAATATTTCTTTTTAAAAAACATATAATTAGTCGTCAAAAATCCTAACAACGCAATTTTGTTTATTTTTGATTTTTTAGAGCTTAGATTTAACAAACTGCTACGGCTTTAAATCTGGATTGCTCCTACGGAGTAAATAAAAACATGTCTACATTTAAAAGCAATAAATTCATTTTGCCATTGCTCAAAATTATTGATAAAAAAACACCCGCAAAATGGAAATTGATTCTAAATTCTGATTAAATCAGTATTATACAAATTGATAAATAATTGTATGCGTATGTTATATTAACATTTTAAAACGGAAAATGCCATTTTAACTGAAATTATTGACATTTTTGCTAATATAGTTTTAATTAACTATTAAATAATTAAATATTTCAGTAAAAAATGCACATACCTTTTTTGGATATATTGTTTCTGTTTGTAGTGATATAATAAACATTGAAATTAATCGATTGCTTTTCGCACATTTTATATCAATTTTAAGTTTCGAGAGATTATTCGATATTAAAAAACACCTTAAAAAGTTAACTTTAAAACCATTCTATAACGTACCACAAAAAAAATATCGCAAAAATTGACTGTTTCTAACAATTATGATTAAAATTAAGAGCTAGTACTGTTTTGAGCAAGTTATTTATATGCCTCTATAACGTTTCCAAATTTCAGTGAAATCGGTGGTTTTTGAGAAAAAAAATTGAAATTGAGATAATTCAATTTTTTCTATGAAAAGAATCGGTTTTTAATTTTTTTCAGTATGGCGTACCTTTCTGATCACTTCAAGAATTTAAAAGGTTATTCTTCATCAAAAAGACATAAATCAAAGTTAGTTTCAAAATTGTTCTAGAAGGTTATCATAAAGAAAAAAAAATAATATAGCAAAAATTTAAATCGTTTAAGTAGTTTTTGAGAAAAAATTTTTTTTCGGTTTTTTTTGATTTTTTTCAAAAACCAAAATAGATAGAGATCGGAAACTTGCAGAATCAAACTACCTTACTACTAGCAACACACCCTTAAAAGATGATCCAGGTAACCTTCTGGAACCGATTAAAAGAAGATTAAAATTTTGAAAAACCACTCCAAATTCGTAAAAAATTTGAAAAGAAAATTCTATCGAGAAGACAAAATATGTATATTTTTAAAATTACATTTTTCATACATTTCAAAAATTAATAAAATAATAGTAATAAAAAATTATTAATTTAAAAAGATTAAAAGAAATGAATATTATTTGAGATTTGAATTAAAACAAAGAAAAGAAAATTAATATTACTGGAAAAGATATAAAATTAAAATTCTTGAAAAGAGACAGAAATTTTAAAAATAAATCAAAATAACGAATGTAATAGGATCATGGTACAACCCCTATATTTTCTCTATTTATAAAGGTAACATTTTCAAATTTACTTTTTTTCGACCTGGAGGGCTATGACTTATTTTAATTAATTTTAATAGGCCATGTTAATGCTACAAAAATCAAATAGCATAAAAAGAGAAACATTTCTCATTTTTCTGGTATGATACAATCAACAAAAAGATGAAGAAAGAACAAAAGTTATCTGTGGAAAACAAATGAAAAAACTTAATGCTTCCTAATTCTGATATTATTTTTTACAGCATTAATGTGTTTGATTAAAATTAATTAAAATAAGTCATGACTTTCTATATTGACAAATAAAATGGATGAACATAAATTACGAGTACTTCAAAAATCATTTATTTTAGGTGTATTGTATTTAAAAAAAATTGTGAGGATTCAAAAAATATAATAATATACAGAATGTTCTAATTAAAAATCAAAAGTTGGTGTCAGTTTTGGCGAAACTGACCGCAGTAAGAATATCATTTTTATGTCAAAAAATATGCTAAATGTAACAATTTCAATATTTTATCTTTATAAAGAAAACATATGATATGTACCGTAAGTCTGTTACACTATATATATTTGAAGAAAAATTCAAAATCGTCTTCAATTTTCCATTTAAAATTCTAACTTGAAATTCTAAGGAAGAATTCTAAGTCGAAATCACCAACGAAGAGAAATATAAAGGCAAATCTCAAGGAACCAGATAAATTAAGTTATAGATAAATTATAACTTTCAAAGCAATGTCATAAGTAACATGGTACATTGATATTTTGAAAATATCGATTTATCCTTCTTAGCCGTCAAACAAAATGTTCATACATTTAATTGAGTTTCAAAATCAAATTTTGACAAAACAAAATAATATTTCCAGAAAAAACTTTCCTTCATAATTTTTTTTTAAAAAATTCGAATTTTTGAAGAATTAGAAATATCTATTCTTTAAATTTTAGGTTCCACCTCGAATTCTCAAATTTTTATTTAAAATTTCCATTTCTAAAACCGATACTTCCAAAAAGCACTAAAAATTTCAAGTTAATTTTTGTTTAATAAAGAAAGCTTTTATTCAAATTAAATTCATACTTAAAAAAATGTTCATTTTCATATTAAGTTTGAATTCAAAATTTGATAAAAATAAATTTATATTTTAATACAGAATTTCAAAAAAAAAGGATTATAAATAAAATTTCATATTTTCGTTCTTATTTATTTCGAAAAAAATTGACAAATATTTTAATATTTAACTTTTTGTTCAACTTCAGTTTTTAAATGAAGTTTGAATTTTGAAATATCAATAACTTTCTCCAACGTTCCGTCGAAATTTAATTTTTTTCTAATAATAAATTTAAATTTCAAGTTTAAACACGAACTTTCCCAAAAATGTTAGCACTTTAAAATAAAAAGGTTAATAAAATAATAATTTTCAAAATTTTCACTTTAATTTGGAAATGTTGATAAATATAAATAATAATTATAATTTTTGAAAATAAAATGAAAATTTAAAGATAAAATCGAAATTTCGAAAAGCTAAAATTTTTAAATTAAAATCGAAAGGTTAGAAGAAAAAAAAAGCAAATAATGATAAATTTAAATTCCAAGTTATGACAAAAATATCAAAAAAAAGTAGTAACATAAATGTTCAATTTGTTTCTTCTTCACATTTCTAATTTAACTTCTTTTCAAATGTTAATTCCTCTGAATTGAAATTTCTAAATAAGTCCAAAGTTAATGAAAAAAATTAAAATTTTAACAAAATATCAGAATTTTGAGAAAAAAAGATGAACTTTGAAAAAGATCGAAATATAGAACTTAACTCGAAGATTTCAAAATAATATTTAAATTATTAGGTAACTAAAAATATCAATTCTAACATTTTATTCTAAAATTCTATTTACATTTATTTTTATGATGAAGATAATTACAAGACTTTCAATAATCTAATAATAAAACATTTTTTCAAATTGACTTTAATTAAATGTACTAAATTAATTAATTTTGTTATACGAGAAAGATGAACAATTAATGTTAACTAAGAAGACTATAAATAAGGAGGGAAAATTTCATATGCTTCGCTGTATAATTAATAACAGACAAATTCCGTGGATATGTGTTAGACGTGGATATCTGTTGCGCTACGAGACACTGCGCATCCTGTGGATTAGTCCAGGATCAAAGGTAACCAGACATTTATGACAGATCCCTTTGTAGGTTATGTTTTAATGTTTTTGTCTTGTCATGTGGAGAATTTTTATCTAGCTGTAGCTTTAATTTTGCGTAATTTAAAAATATTTAAAACAACGTAAAGGTAGGGTGGAGGTATCATCATATATGTTAGTATTTATGAGTATAAAATTCCTTTATTTTGTAGATGACATTTGCAACAGGTGAATTCACACGTATTATTCAAGGATATGAAAACTATTCCGCGTAAAGAAATGACAAAATCCGTTTTATAAATAAATGCTTTATGTACAAAATAAATGCTTTATGTACAAAATAAATTACTAATGAATTAGACTATTCCGCCAAAGTAGTATCAATTAGCCGGTTTCAGGACACAACCTGCAACAAAATTTTTGTTGCATGCGCCATCAGACCAACGTGAAAAGGTTGCATTTTGAGAGATATGGGGAACTAATCCAATGCTAAAGGTATAGGAGTAGGGCTTGCAATACCGGGACTCCGGGATCCCGAATACCGGAATCCCCGACGATTTTTGTCCGTTATTAAAAACCGGTATTTATGTAGAAATACCGGTATTTTGGCATTACATTAGTTACATTAGAATCTGACCAGGTAAATATAAACGCATTAAAGAAAAAACTACAGGCAGCAATAGACGAAACACTAAATACTTCATCCATGCCTGCGTTTAAAAAAATTCCGTGTCTGGAACAAAAAATAAAAGATGAAATTACTTTTTTTGAAAAAACAGGAACAAAAAGAACGTATTTACAAAATGTGTATGATTTCTTAATGACAATAGTGCCGACAAGTGTAGAATCAGAAATAGCTTTTTCGGCGGCTGGTTATATTTGTACGAAAATTTGGTCCTCGCTTGATGATGAAACGATTAATTGTTTATGTTTTTTAAGAGCATACTTTAATAAACAAAACGCAAGTTAATAAAATTATTTCATAAAGACTTTCAATTTAACTATATTTTTTGCTTCTTTAATTATATAATGCCATACGAGCCTATTATATGTAAAATGTAACGTAGAATTTAAGATGTACTTTTTTTTACTTGCACATTTTTTTGTATCTATCTACTCCTACTCTCTATGTAATAAAATAAATAATATCTACTCATTTCAGAACAATATTTATTGGATTTCATATATTATTTGTTAACAAGTCAATATAACAACTGAGGTAAGTAAAAATAGAACTAGTAAATTTTTTATTAATAATATCGGTTTTAATACCGGTATCCCGATATTTTAAATTTCAAATATCAAATACCGGTATTCAGATTTTGGTTCGGTATTGTAAGCTACAAAACCACAACATTACTACCTCCACCCACAACCGGGGCCACCAGACCACCCAAGAAATGTTGCGAGGAACTAGGACAGGTTGAGGTCAAAGTTGAATGACGTCATCAGACTGGAAAAAAAGATTTGGCTCCGTCGGGATTCGAACTTAAAACTTATCTGACCAGAATCCGACACATTGACCACTGGACCACCAAGCCTTGTACAAAGTTTACTCTAAGAGGTTGACTACTTTCGGCTAAACGAGATAAGGAATTCGGTTATCAATTCTCGGAAATTAAAACTAGATTATCTTAATTAACATAAAAACGAGTCTTGACAAGTTAACGAGTCCTGACTATCAATTTTTAGAATGATAACCTTTTATGAAGTTGACCTTGATGTGCTAATTAGTATGCGTAACTAAAGTATGCAATGAAAATTAGCATATTAAATGTTCGAATTCCTTACATCATTTAGCTGTTAGATAAGAAATTAGATCACCGTTTCTCGGAAAACAAATAGACTTATAATTTATTTTTATAATAAGTATTCTTTTAATTAGCATAAAAAGCGAGTTTTGGTAAGTTAGCGACTCTTTTAATATCAATTTTTAGGATGATAACCTTTTAAGAAATTGACCTTGACTTGCTGCTTGGTATGCGTTATCTATTAAATTTAACATACTAAATGCGTTATAGGGAACAATCGAGTCGTGACAAGTTGATACATGAAAGAAATAAAAATAGGTATTGCGAAATTTGAATTGTCTGTCATGCATAAATTTAAATGATAATAAGTTAATGTTGTCCAATATTACCGACCGATAAAAAATTATATTAGGAATGAGCAACCTTGGTTCCGGACTATAAAAGCCGTAAAAAGAGATAGCATTTTCATTCAGGTCAGTGTTGCCTTACTCTCCTCGTGTTTATACCGACAAAACTATACAACTGTCAAGATGCGTTCTTTTTTGTGTGAAATTTGTGGAAAGTGTTTCCAAGCTGGTTGGTTGCTGAGTCGTCATCAAAGAAACGTCCATTCGAAAACTACGTCTATATCTACAGGTGCTCAATCTGGCGGTAAGATAACAGCCGTTCGTCCTGGTAAGCTTTCTATCGCTACTACTCCATCTTGTTCAAAAAGTGTTGATGTTGCTCCGACTGTTTCTACTGCTTGGAATAATACCGTCACTCCTACCGTTTCAAATATGAAGAAATGCCAAGTGTGTCAAATCGATGTGGAAAAAAGTCTCTGGTATTTCCACGAAAAAACTATTGGTCATCGTTTAAAAGCTGCAGTTCCTCACAAAGAGCAGTTGAAGGTTTTAAAGACCAGTTTTAAGGAACGTATCGAAACTCTATTGTATGAAAATCTTGAAAAATCTATTTTAGATGCCAAAAAGTTTCTAAACGATGCGCAAGATTGTATATTTGAAGAGCTTTCAAGAAAATTGAATCAACATAAATGCTTTAAATATAACATGGAGTTGAATGCAGTGTACGTCAAAATGACAGAAGGATCTGAGGAAGCATCCGTTAAGGCTTTTCAGACTAAAATGCGGATTGTCTGCAATGAAGAGAATGCCAAAGAAACTTATCATGACATGTCACAAAGTATTTTGACTAAAATGGACGAATTCCAAGAGAGAGACAGTGGCTGGACTCTGGTAGATATTAGTCACTTGGAAATAAATATAAATGAATACGCACCATTAAAAGGCTCTCAGTATATAGCGTTACCTAAAAAAATTGCTGTGAAAAGGGCGTGCATTAATGTGAAAAACAGAGATGAATATTGTTTTAAATGGTCTATGATTTCTGCAATCAGCTCCAAGTCCGTACATGCAGAAAGACCAGAAAGCTACAATATCCAAAATATCGGAGCCGATATTATAGTTTTGGAAAACAACAAGACGCTGGACTTTACAGGACTGGAATTTCCTTTAGATGTTAAAGATATGGGGAAATTTGAACTTCTAAATCCAGACATTAGTGTTAATGTGTTTGGATTAGAAAATGATGTAGTTGTCGGACCATACCATCTCACCAGACAAGAAAAGGATATTCATATCAATTTGCTATTATTGCAACATGATAACTTGGCTCATTATGTTTGGATCAAAAATCTTTCCCGGTTAGTTTCAAAACAAATTTCGCAAAATCATCATAGAGTTTATCTGTGTAATTCTTGCTTGTTGCGATTTACTTCTATGCAATTTTTAACCAAACATAAAGAGAGCTGTAACCGAATGGTAACCACGATGCCTTCCCCGGACAAAAACAATTTAAAGTTTGAAAATTTTGAAAAACAATTAGAAGTGCCGTTTGTGATATACGCAGACTCTGAGTGTATTTTAAAAAAGGTAGATACGTGTTTACCGAACCCGTTGGAATCATCGACGACAACTACGCATGAGCATGTGCCGTGTGCTTTTGCCTACAACATCAAATGTTCGTACGATTCAAGTTTGAACAAGAAGGTAGTGCACAAAGGACCCGACTCACCTTCAAAGTTTGTGCATTCTCTCGTTAATGACGTTAGGAGACTGTACAATGATGTTATAATGAAACCAAAGGCCATGAAAAAATTGACTGATGAAGAAAAACGTTTACAAGGTACTTCACCAGTATGTCACATTTGTAAAAAAGATTTAGGTGTGGAAAGGGTTGCTGATCATTGTCATCTAAATGGAAATTACAGGGGTCCAGCTCATTCGGAATGTAACCTGCGATATCGCATACCGAAATTTTTCCCCATATTCTTTCATAACTTTTCCGGATATGATTGTCATCTTTTCGTTAAAACTTTAAATGAAATAAAGGGGAAGATTGACTATAATTCCTTTGAATAAAGAATCATATGTTAGTTTGTCAAAGAGAATTTATGTAAGTGAGACGGAAAGTATCGATTTACGTTTTCTTGATTCCGCTCGCTTTATGCAAAGTAGTTTGGAATCTTTAGCAGGTAATTTGTCACCTGATCAATTAAATGCTGTAAGGAATATGTTTGATGATGATGAAAAGTTTAATTTAATAAAACGTAAAGGTGTTTTTCCCTATGAATACGTTGATTCTTGGGAACGTTTAGAAGAGACTTCTTTACCTTCCCAAGACAAATTTTATAGTACTTTAACGAAAACGGCATGCTCTAATGAGGATTTTAATCATGCAAAGAATGTGTGGGAAAAATTTCAAATGAAAAACTTGTGGGAATACCTAGAGCTATATTTAATTACCGACGTTTTGTTGCTAACGGACATTTTTGAAAACTTTCGTAAAATTTGCAAAAGGATATATGATCTGGATCCTTGTCATTTCTATACAGCTCCTGGGTTAGCTTGGGAGGCAATGCTAAAGAGTACAGGAATTAATTTAGAATTACTCACCGATTATGAAATGCACAATTTTATAAAACGTGGTATAAGGGGCGGCATTGCTCAAAGTAGTCATCGTCACAGTGTTGCCAATAACTATTATATGGAAAATTACGATGAAAGCAAGCCAAGCTCCTACATAACATACCTTGATGCTAATAATCTGTACGGTTGGGCAATGATGCAACGTTTACCACATTCGGGATTTAAATGGGTGGCAGATGTTAATAGTGTAAATGTTATGGATATTTCTGAGGACTCAGAGACGGGCTATATATTCGAAGTAGACTTGGAATATCCGCAACATTTGCACGATAAACACAATGACTTACCATTTTGTCCTGAAAACAAAGTGCCTCCAGGTGGAAAATATTCCAAATTAATTCCTAATTTGGAAAATAAAAAACAGTATATTATTCATTATAAAAATCTTCAACAGTGTATAAAAGAAGGTTTAAAACTGAAAACAATTCATAGAATAATAGAATTTAAGCAATCATATTGGTTGAAAAGTTTTATCGATTTAAACACCCATTATCGAACTTTGGCAACTAACGAGTTTGAGAAAAACTTTTTTAAATTAATGAATAATGCAGTATTCGGGAAAACCATGGAAAATATAGATAAAAGAAAAGATGTAAAAATTGTTACTCAGTGGGAAAATGGAAAAACTCGAAATTTGGGAGCTAGAGCTTTAATTGCAAAACCAAACTTTCATAGTCTAGCATACTTTACTACCGATATGGTTGCTATACAATTGAATCGCGTACATGCTCATTACGATAAGCCTATTTACTTGGGCTTTTGTGTCTTGGAACTTTCAAAATTTTTAATGTACGATTTTCACTATAAATATATGCTAGCCCAAGTACGGAGAGAATATTCGTTTAAATTATATGGATACCGACTCATTCATATACACAGTTTACACAAAAGATTTTTATAATGATATAAGAGATGATCTTGACAGCAAATTTGACACATCTGAATATGCTTCCGATAATCCCTACAATTTTCCTCTGATTAATAAAAAAGTGGTCGGTTTATTTAAAGGACGAAAATAAAGGTAAAATTGTAAAGGAATTTATTGGGCTTAGGGCAAAAATGTATCTTGTAGACGTCGGCTTCGAGTGTGATAAAAAAGGCCAAAGGTGTGAAAAAGACAGCTGTGAATCAATTAAATCCAAGAGACTTTAGAGACTGTTTGTATGATAAAAAGGTATTTTATAGCGATATGGTAGTTTTTAGAACTAAATTACACAATATTTATACCCAAAATTTAACTAAAATATCACTAAGTCATTTAGATGACAAAAGATTTGTGAGAGAGGATGGAGTTTACACGTACGCCTGGGGGCATTATAAAATTCTCAAATCAAAGTGATGTAATAAAAAATGTTCTTGTCTAAACTTGTATAAAAATATATTTCACAACTTTATCAAATTTCTGTTTTCGCAATTTAAGATATGTCTTAACTCTAACCTTTACAAACCAGTTTTAAGATAAGCTTAGTATATATATAACTTTGTTAATTTAGTTTGTTTGTTTAGTCATTGTAGACAAGTAGAAAAAATGTATACTTTGGAACAACTTAATCATATTATATTTGTTAGTGATAATCTATCAGCAGGTCTAATGACGAATTTAGACGCAAAGTATTTCACCTATATTGGAAGAGACCATTTTACTTTTAAGGAAAATTGGAGAAAAAACGAGATGCTTCATGGCAGGAGGTTTTCCCAGCTACATGTGCGGACGAACCAACCAATTTACCGACATTGATATTTTTCTGGAAACCGACTCCAACAACAACCACGACGACGACGACGACGACTGGCTGAACTTGATTCCATTTGGAAGATCAACTTTGCGGAGAGAAAATTCTTTGTATAATAATTGTTTTTGTGTTTATCATGTTGTATCTGAAGATGTTGTTTATAATTTTGTCTCAATTAAAACAGATAACAAATGTTTTACTGTAGAACAATTAATCACTAAGACTTTAATGACTTTTGATGTAGATATATGTAAAACTGCCTTTTACGTTAATGAGCATAATAAAACTTTTTTTGTTAAATTCAATCAACAAACATTACTGAGGGATTCTAAGGCTCAATCTAAAAGATTGAAGAAATATTTAGGTCGACAAAAGGAGATTTCCTTGCAACCAAATAAACTAAGTCTTTTATGTTTGTTAAAAGTATTGAAAAATTAGGTTAACTCAAAAATGTTAATTAGGAAATAATAAAAATAAAAACATGTTTAGAAGTAAAGTATTTTTATTTATTTTTTCTTAGAAAAAGTCTTGAACATACCTTCTTAATAATAAAACATGTTTAAGTGCACACGAACTGGAATTTTTTGTGTGAGAAAAACATTTAATGCTAGAATAATTTGGATACGAGTCTCTAAGTCTATTAAATGACTCGCATCCATAGTCTTCCAAATCTTGCACCTCGATTGTGTTGTCTAAAATATTCTGAACCCATTGAATCTTCTCTCGTCCTTTTACATACACCGTTGTAGAGTCTTTAAGGTTGGCTCGGAGAAATTCTTTTAAGCTTTTCAACGTTGTAGAACCATCGTCCCATCTTAATCCGTGGAAATTTCGTTTTAACCAGTTGACTTGCTTTTGTTCTTTTAAGGTTAGGCTTGAGAAATTGCAAGGTGGTTTAATTAAAAAATGCTGATATTCTTTATCGCTAAATGATATTGCAAATTCCTTTACAATAAATCCATTTTGTTGATCTTTAAATCCTTGTAAATCGATTATTATAATTTTGTTGGACATGTTCACTTGTGTGGCTCTAGGTGAAGACTAAACATTTTTTTTCACAAGGTAGCCTTTTTCTATATTTGATTACGTCACGATAAAATAAAAACAATAATAGATAAGATTAAAAAATTTATTGTTTATAAAATACTTTTTACACTTGAAAGACTTTTTTTTCGTCCTCTGACTCATCATGGTTGTAGTTATCCTCTTGCTCCTCCTCCTCCTCCTCCTCTTCCATTTCTATATCGTACTTGGTAATTAGTTCCGGGGAAAGGTACTTGCAGATCCAAGATAGGTAGTGATAAAGTTCTACCCCGCACATTTGTTGACAAAATTCATCAATGGAAATTTTACCTTCCAAGAAATCGTAGGTGATGTCCATTCCTCGTTCATATCGTGCCCTACGTTCATCAAACTCTTCTTCAGCAAACTGTTCCGGAACTTGATGTTGGGTTTGCCTTATATTCAAACATAAGGCATAAAATTCGTAATGGAGTCTGGCTACACCACTATGTAAATCTTCAATTTTGGGCCAGTTTGTACTGTTGAACATCGTCCACAAGATTTTTATTTTATTTTTATAGTTTAGCACCAACGAGATACTTAATACTGATGGAATAGAGGTAGCGTCTTCTTATATACTGTTAAATTGCTAAACTGGTAAAGGAACGGTTGGCCGAGCTCCTGGACATTGAACTGTCCCGGCACCCGGCGAACCCTCCTACGTTCCAGAACTGCATTTACTCGCAGGAAATACTTAAATTTTCCTGCGACAACGATCACTCCCTAGCTTGGCTAGGGACTACAGTTAGGGGGTGCCCCCCTTTATGGGAGGGTGCAAATCTTGACCTTCTCCCAGTGGATCAGCTGCCTAAGTTGACGAAGGCCACCTTGTGGGTTCCCGAATCAACCGAGGACCCGCGGGTCATCCTGGGCCGACTGACAGCTCAAAATCCCTGGGCCAAGGTAGGCGACTGGGTTGTTTTCCACAGCGCCAGTAAGGAGGAGCCTAAGGGTACCATCCTTGTTTTTGGAGTTGGGGAAAGCACCCGGAAAATTTTAGAAGAACGCCAGGGAAGGGTAAGTCACCTCTTCTCTTCCCTAAGGGCAAAACTTCATGACTCATCCTCGTCGCTGAGTCGGGAGGTGGGGGTTCCGTCCTCTATGGAGGTAGTTTCTTGAAACTGGGGGGGCAAGAACTAAATGTCTATGACGTTCTAGTAGCCATGGCTTCTGGGAATGGTATAGGCTTTATACAAATAAACCTCCAACACTGTCGAGCGGCGACTGCTAACCTGTCGTTTTCTCGACAGACATGGAGAAATTATAGCCCTTATACAAGAACCGTGGATATATAACAATATAGTCTGCGGTTTAGGCAAATTAAGTGAAACAGTTTTTTACCTCAAAAATGGGGACAAGCCAAGAGCTGTCATATATGTCCCGAAACTACTGCAAGCGAATATCCTACCCCAATTCTGCTCTGGAGATCAAACAGCTCTCCGAGTGGAATTTGCGCGTCGAGAAGGAAAAATATCACTTGTAATAGCATTGACCTACCTACCAATAGATTCGAAAAGACCACCACCCTCTGAGGAAATGGCAGGACTGATCGACTTTTGTGAGGCAGGTAATGTAGATCTTATAATTGGATGTGACACAAACGCTTCACCATACAGCTTGGGGGAGCGAAACAAACAACCCTCGAGGTACATCTTTACTACAATACTTAAGTAGTACCAAATTAGATTTACTCAATAGAGGCAGTGAAGCTACCTTTGCTACCTCCAGAGGCCAGAGTGTTATCGACATCACCCTGGCGTCTATGAGTATTACCAAAATTATAAATGGCTGGCATGTAACTAAGGATGCAACAATGTCTGACCATCAATATATAAAATTCAATATTTTATGTTGTAGGTTGGAACCCAAACCGTACAGGAATCCCAGAAGCACCAACAGGGAGGACTATAATACCCATCTGGAAAGGCTCTTAGGGACTGTAGAAACCCCACAGAGAATCGGGACAGTTGAACTGATCGAAAAATACCTCACTTTAGTGCGAAAAAATATCATTACAGCATATGAGAAGGCTTGCCCAATGAGAACCGAGCTTCGAGAAACCCGAACAACCCCTTGGTGGAACGGGCAACTCGAAAAACTTAGATCTCAGGCAAACAATCTCTTCAATAAAGCGAAGAAGACAAAACTGGTATGTGACTGGGAGGCTTACCACAACCACCGGAAACAATACAAGAAACTTATTCGCAAGAGACAAAGGGAAAAGTGGAGAGAATTCTGTAATGACGTAGTGTCTACTACATCAGTTTTCCGACTGAAAAAGATACTCTCGAAAGATCCAAACCAACAGGTAAGCATGATAAAGCGGACCGACGGTACATACACCAGTACACCCGCACAAACAGCTTCACAGCTCCTAAACACGCACTTTCCAGGATGCCGTGTTATACCAGGCCATAAGTGGCAAGGGCACTCAGCCTCTCACCCTAGAAATAGGGATTGGGAGCTGGCTGTTCAGATGGTAACTGACACAAAAGTAAACTGGGCCGTACAATCGTTTGCTCCCTTCAAATCGCCCGGGTTGGATGGTATCTACCCTGCCCTGCTTCAGTGGGGAATGGTGTGGATACAAAAATACCTGGTGCAAATTTTCAGGGCGTATATTGCCTTTAAATACATACCCCGAGAATGGAGGGAAGTCAAAGTAATTTTTATTCCAAAACCGGGTAAACCTTAAGGTGAGGCTAAATCATGTCGCCCAATCAGCCTAACGTCTTTCCTACTGAAGACGTTGGAGAGGTTGTGCGACAGACATATAAGGGATAGCCTCGATATACACTACCCCTTACATTCAAATCAACATGCTTTTACTTCCGGCAGATCTACCGAAACTGCGCTACACTTAGTAGTTAGCAGGATCGAGAGATCGCTAGAAGTAAAAGAACACACCCTAGGTGTATTTCTGGACATAGAAGGTGCCTTTGATAGACCTAATTTCAATAGCATTTCTTCGGCGCTTGAGCGTAGTGGTATTAAACCCGCCTTGCGGGAACTCATACGATATATACTTCAGTGGCGAGCAATACAAGTTACAGTAGGAGACTATACGGTCAGAGGAATCGTAAGTAAGGGATGTCCGCAAGGGGGTGTATTATCCCCCCTTATATGGTTAATCATAGCGGATGACCTTATCCGAAAACTCAATGATCGGGGTCTCTATACAATTGGCTACGCAGATGATATAACCATTCTGCTTTCAGGTAAACACGAGGGAGTACTCTTCGAGTTAATGCAAGACGCCTTATATATAGTTGAGAAATGGTGCAAAGAACATTCCCTAGCAGCAAATCCTGCAAAGACGGAAATGGTTCTTTTCACAAATAAAAGGAAATTAGCGCGACTAAAATTTCCAAAACTCATGGGAACCCCAACTCGGGTTGTCAAATCGAGTGAAATACCTTGGTATTGAACTTGACAGCAAACTGAGCTGGAAGTACCACATTGAAAATAAATTAAACAAAGCTTACAAGATCTTCTGGGAATGCCGTGGGGCCATCGGGAGGTCTTGGGGGTTATCCCCTAAGATGACCTTTTGGCTATACACGGCAGTCATCAGATCAATTATAACCTATGGAGTTATAGTCTGGTGGCCAAAGACAAAGTGCACCACTATAAAACAAAAGCTAAATCACATCCAGAGACTAGCGTGTCTGGCAGTGATAGGAGCAATGAAATCCACTCCAACAGCAGCAATGGAGGCGATCTTGTGCCTGCCACCTCTCGACATATTTCTTGAGGGGCGGCACAGGCTTCTGCTCTCCGTTTGCAAGCAGGAGGAATGTGGAATTCGGTAGGTAAAATGGTGGGTCACCGGCGCATAATGGAGGAGGCGCTCCAAAAGGTACCTATTCTGGATGCGCCGATGGACCATCTACTGGTGAAATATAACTTCACAAAATCCTACCGTATAAAAATGGAGGAAGTACAAGCAAGGATACCAGACGTAAGTATATACACGGATGGATCGGAAACAAATACGGGCACTGGAACAGGAATCTTCTCGGAAGACCTGAACCTAAGTGTAAGTATTAAGCTAGATAAATAGAGGAAAGTCACCAAATATGGAATAGTATCCTAATATGGAATACCTTAATTTCTCTAAAAATATAAGTCTGAAACGCAATACACGACCATCTTTTGTTTCATTCGGTCTATTTACTACCGCACTCACACCATCGTGTCAGTTGCGCGAACGCTACACGTGTGGCAGGCGTGTTTTGTTTTGTTGTCACGCAGAAAATTTTAAAGGTAAGTAATAAATGAGTATTACCAGTTATTAGGTATGTATACATAAGTGTTATACTATTTAGTATATCGATATTATGTTTATTTCAATATTTTGTGATCTTCAGTCATTAAAATATTGTGATGAAGAAGTTAAGAAAATTTTTCAAAACCCTAAAAATAGTAAAGAAAGGCGTAAGGCATTATCCTTGCTGAGACATCACACAAATTTTGAACTTTTTATAAATGGGACAGTAAGGCCTAGCAGTCAACCTAAGACCTTTCCCAATAATCCGGATACGTATTATCCTTGTATATATTGTAAAGGATTATATTTAAAGTCTTATTTAAAGAGGCATTCCAAATCATGTTCCTGTAAGAAAGTATTAGAATGCACTAATTTGGGGAGAAATAACTACTTAAGTAATTCACAAACCATAACGGCATGCGCAATGGACCCGACCCAAGTTATTTCTAAACTGAAAATTAAAGAACAAGTTTTTAAAATAATGAAAGCTGATGAAATAAGCCTAGAGTAGTGATGCAACGGATCTCTGTTTCTGTGTCCGCAAGTGCGGAAGTTCCGCGCGCATTTCAACATCCGTTTTTGCTTCTGTTTCCGCAACTTTTATAACGGAGATTTAAACGGAAGTTTACAACCGACGGGCGACGGCTGAGAGTTGCGCATGCGCGGCGCGAGGCGCGTGCGAGTCGCTGGACGGTTAAGCGCGCGGGAGAGGGGTCAGCCAGCGAGCCGCGCAGGCACTTGTCACATTTGTTTGTTTACGTACTTTTTGGTGAATGTAAGCGCGTATTACGCGCTTACATTCACTGCTGCTGTTTGTGTCAATACATTTGTGTCGTGTGTAACGTTAGTGCAATTATGAAACCAAAAACTAGTGTTATTTGGAGCTACTTCGTTGAGATTGACGATGCAAAAGCCAGATGCAAACTATGTGATAAAGTGTACTCGCGAAAAGGCCGCACAACTACCGCTTTAAAGAGTCACCTCAAAGCAATACATGCCGAACAGTTTGCAGAGTTTGAGAAGTTAAATGAAGCAGCTAAACTTTCATCGGAAACGAAAAGAGAAAAGGTTAGTTAATGAAACGACTGCCTACTTTTTTATATATGAATTTATTTATAATTAGTTAGGCAACTGTTAGTCTGTTATGTTCAGTATAGACCTACTGTTTGGATAATTTGAGTACTCACTAAATACTTAACGTGAGCGATTTATGAATAAAAAAACATCATTTCTATTAATGTTATTTAAATAATATTTTGATGTAATTTTATTCATGCCCACTTAGTAATATACGTCGTGCTTAAAGAATAGTTTGCTTAACCATATTTTGCTGCCACAAAATAATATTTTATTTAGCCGATTTTAATTCATAAAATACTCTTGAAAGATTGTAAAATGTTCAGTTACTCAAGTCAGTTGTCCTTTTTTATATTTATTTATTTATTTTATATTGTTGTAGGTTTATTCAACTCCGGCTGAAAATGCTAAAAAACAATTAACACTACAACAAAGTCTGCAAATTAATGATAATTGGGATTCATCACATAACAAATCTCAACAAATTGATCGTATGATTGCTGAAATGATTGCCCTCCAAAACCTACCATTCAGTTTTGTCGAAGGCACGGGCTTTCGCAGAATAATGAACGCTGCTCTTCCGAAGTACAAATTGAGAGGCCGTGATTATTTTTCTTCATTGGTATGCGATAATTTGTACAATCGATTGGCTAAGAAAGTCAAAGATCTACTTGTAGAATTCGACAAGTTATCCTTCACAACTGACATATGGTCTGATCTTCATTCTGGAATTTCATTGCTTAGTTTGACTGCACAAGGAATTTCCGAGGATTTTTGCAAAAAGAATATAATTATGAAATGTGAAGTTATAGACGAGCGTCATACAGGTGCTGTAATATGTACAAAGTTTTAAGCTATTCTTGAAGAATGGGGCATACATCACCAAAAAGTACACTGTATGGTGCGTGACCGTGGTTCTAACATGGTTAGAGCAATGCAGTTGGCAGGATTTGAGGATGTCAGCTGCACAATACACCAGATCCAGCTTTGTATTCGAGCTGGTGTAGAATCTCAAGAGTGGCTTCTACAGCTAACTACAAAATTGAGAAAAATTGCTACCCATTTTAATCACTCCTTAGTCGCCCAAGCTGAGCTAACAAAGATTCAAAAGGAACGCCTGAACCAGTCTGCTTTATCTGTCATTCAAGACTGCCCTACACGGTAAATAAATAATCAGTTAATATTATCTGATAAATAATATTATTTATTTTATACATATTTTGTTTGTAGATAATAAATATTCACCTTATAGAAAGCTACATTATTTTAGCTGAAATTAATAATTAAATTAAATTTGTTTTATTTTCAGATGGAATAGCACATTTTATATGATGGAAAGGTTTTCGAAGCTCAAGGATTCGATTGTCTTGTACCTAAGTGCAAATCCAATTGTTATGATCTCCCCTGAAGACTGGATTAATGTTTTAAAATTTGTGCAATTAATGAGACCATTTGAAGAAATTACTAGAAACTTAAGTAGTTCTCAAGTGAATATTTCTTCAGTTATACCCTTGATTCATGTTCTGATAACAACATTACAACAAGAAGAGATGAAACCTGATACTTCAGAACAATTTCGAAATTTGACGAGAAGATTACGCGATGAATTGAACTCTAGTGCAAGATTTGGAGAACTTACCAAAGATGACAAATACACAGTTGCCATGTATTTAGATCCGCGGTACAAATCTTATTTTTTTTCCAGCATCACTACGGAGCAGGTAGAGGCTAAAATATTAAATATGACGATCAGCCGAACCAGACAATCTAGAGAGTTAACTAACTCCACTTACTTATGATAGTGTATCTTGTGTAGTGTACCCCAAAAGCTGCCGAACGCAAATTGAGGATGAAGTCCAGCCGACGTCATTATCAATGATGAATTCATCATTTCAAATGTTAGAATCCATGTTAAGTACAAACGAAGAAGACCAAGAAATCTCGACTACAACTAACGAGAGTGACAATCTCTTTTTGGAGATACAGTCACATTTTCAGGAGTACAAAAAAGAAAAGAGATTACCTTTAAATGAAGATCCTCTTGTGTGGTGGAAATTAAATTCACACAAATACCGTAATCTTTTGCCATTAGTACACCAATATTTGTCGGTACCCCCCAGCAGCGTCGCCAATGAACAATTATTTAGCGGAGCTGGTCTTATATACGAAGAACACCGGAACAGATTGTTAGGTGCAAAAGCGGCCAAATTACTTTTTATAAAATATAACTTGCCACTACTAAATTTTGAATATTAATAAAATGTTCAGTTGCAAAGTTGCAATATTGTTTTCTATAGTAGATTTCTAATATATCTATTTCTAATCTAGATTTGGTGTATTTGTATTTGATACTTAATAAAGAATAATATTTGTAAATTTGTTTTTTTTTCATATTATTTACACTTCCGTTTCTGCATCCGTTTCCGTTTCTGCTAAAATTTACTTTTGACATCTATTTCTGTTTCTGGTTCCGCGAAGACACTTCCGTTGCATCACTAGCCTAGAGCCAAAAAAAGATCTTTTGATAGTTCATTTTGGAGAATCTTATTTGAAAAAACATAAAAGAGAACGTATGATTTACGTCTGTAGCAACGAAATGAGAGAGCTTTCTCGTTTCTTAATTCAATTTCGAGTAATAGCGAACAATAAGGAAGTAAGCTTTAAAGATTTACTTCATCCTAGAAATTTCGACAATGTCGTAATTGCGACAAGAAATATAGCTGGGTTCGACTACACTGATAAAAATTTCAAAGCGCCTAGTCTTGCAATGCATATGGGTACTTCTTTAAAATATGCATGCGATGAGTTAATTCACTTGATTTTGAAAGAAAGGATTTACATGTAACACAGAAGGGGAAAAAACGTGGTTAGAAAATATTAAAAATTTTTAAAAAATAGTAGCTACACGATGGAATACGGAACTGTCTTCGATTGCCAATAAAGATCTTGCAGAAAAGCAGTGGAGTAAACCATTGCTGCTACCATTGGTGAGTGACGTGCAAAAATTTCGTGACGGTGTATTGAAAATGAGCAAAGAAAGCATTAATCTGTTGTGCCATACAGATAAACCTGATGCTAAAGTTTACAAAACATTGGTAAATTTTATACTTGCTTTGTTGATTCTATTCAACAGAAGGTGAATCGGTGATGTACAATACCTAAAATTGAGTGATTATAGCTGTGACAGAAGAAGTAGCACAAAAGATTTCGAAAATATACTGACAGATTCAGAAAAAATATTAGCAACAAAATACAAAAGAGTTGTCAATAGTGGAAAAGGTGGTAAAGCTGTTGCAATTCTTGTTCCTAAAATTTTCAGAAGAGTTTCGCCTCTGGTATGGTGGACATACTGAGTTACCGTGCTCTTCTGCCTAAACTTTCTTTTGTACCAAGTTTCAATTCAGAAGAGTTTCGCCTCTGGTATGGTGGGCATACTGAGTTACCGTGCTCTTCTGTCTAAACTTTCTTATCCTTTGTACCAATTTTCAATTCAGAAGAGTTTCGCCTCTGGTATGGTGGACATACTGAGTTACCGTGCTCTGATGTTTTGAAATTGGCCTTTTATTTTTCTTTTTTGCATATTCCCTCATATTCCTCTTTTCATCTATTTTTCTTTCTTTGTTCCTGAAGAAGCCCCCTACGATGGTGGGCGAAACGTTGAACACTTTTAGTAGTTCTTTGACACGGTCCAATCCCGGAAGAAGTATATCCTATATTGACGTATTATTAAAATATCGATCGAAATTTATAACACCCGATAATGAACATCTCTTTGCAATTCCGGGAAGTTCGATTCCATGGGGCAAGGGAGATATAGCTATAAAAACTCTGGCTAATAAAATGGAATTAGAAAATCGTCAAACTATAACAAGTAATAAATTACGAAAGCATATAGCAACAGTAATGCAATTGTTGAATTTAGCTAAAGATGAAGCTAAGCAATTTGCTAACTTTATACCTCAAAGACACATAACCAGTTTTACGCGTAAGTACATTTAAATGAAATATACAAGTAATACATAATGCAAAAATTACATTTTTAGAATTCCAGTTGATATTTATCAGACCGCCACAGTGTCTAAACTTCTTCTATTAATGGACTGACTACAAGGGAAAGGCGTTAACAGATATTAATATAGACTTTGATTCTGAGTGTGCGGAAGTAGAAGATGATCATGACAACGGTAAACAAATTGAATTTCAATTATTATTATTCTTCATGGTAGACTCTTATTAGTCGGAAACATTATGTTTATTAATTTTATTTAACAATTCCGCGGCCCGGTTTGAAATATTTAAATTTTTAGTAATGAAAGTTGACAATATTCTGAAAATTTTTTTGAAATATGACTACGTGATATCCAAATTTTTAAAACGTCACCTCATGACAGTTGACAAAAAATAGGTTACTTATTTTACATATAAAATATAGATAGAAGACCAAAATTAGACATGGAAATTTTATAAACAAATTACGAAAATATAAAAAATGTCAAAAAAAGGTTGTAGCATGGACATCGATGTTTCCCTCTCATTTGAGCTCGTCAACAATACTTAACAAGAAAAGGGAATAATAAAGGAGAAAGAAGTACTTAAAAGTAATAAATTGCGGTACATGAAAATAATTAACCTGAAAAAAAATCAAAATGTATTTCAAATTTTAATTTTACATCAATATTCATGTAAATTAAATATTAATATTCGTGTAACTTTTTTTATGTATTTCAATTTATTATGTTTAAGTTCTTCTTCCTCCTTTATTATTCCCTTTTCTGGTTATGCTTTGCTAAGGAGCTCAAATAAGAGCGAAACATCGATGTCAAATACTGAAAACTTTTTTATACATTTTTTAATTTATTTAAAAAATTTTGATTTCTTGTTTTGGTGTTGTATATTTAATTCTTTTTCCCCTCTTTTATGTAAAATAAACTAACATATTTTTTTGTCAACTGTCATGAAGTGACGTTTTAAAAATTTAGATATCACTTACTCATATTTCAAAAACTGTTTCAGGATATTATCAATTTTCATTACGAAAAATTTAAATATTTCCAAACTACATCGTAGAATTGTTAAATAAAATTAATAAACATTTAATTATTATATAGCAATATTTTTTTTATTTCAAAGAAGGAGGCGCATTTCTCGAAAATATCGAAGAAAACAAAGATAATACTAAAGAAATAGAACTAAGAAAAGATAGCGAAAGGAACTTCCATACAATAGATTTAAAGAAAACAGGTAAAATAATAATAAATGTTGGTACTTTATTCTTTAAATTTTATCAATTTTGTTTTTGCTGTAATTGTTGCTAAAAAAACAGAAAATGTTTTTATTTAATGACATCTCTAAACGTTTTTACAGCAACAACATCAAAATCTACAACCAAGAAGTCTATTTGCCAAAAAGTAATTAAAAGAGGTAAAAAACTTATTATTTTGTTTTACTTCGAACTTATATAGATATTTTTTTTAGCATGATGCGATGAGGAAATAAGATCAGTTGAAGAAAAGTTTGCATCTTTTATTAAAAAGAAAAAATATCCCCCTAGCGATATGATTACGGATTTCATTGAACAAACAAAAATTAAAACATCTCTACCTGTAATTAAATCTAAAATACGGCACCTCATTAAACAAAAATTGTCATCCTAGAATGATAAAATCGTTAATTGTAGTTGTATGTTTTGAAAATTATTAAAATTTTTTAATAAGCCCATACTATCTTTTTTTACACGTACTCCTGTAACATTAACTTATTAGCTTAAATAAGCTAGCTGATGTGGCAACGTTGATGGAAGTGACAGCAATCGTAGCATTACACAAAATTTCATATATAAATGGAAGTGAGAACGGATTTAATATATCTGTATATAAATGTTAGAAAAATAAAGAGAAATTATTTCCCCTCTTTTGATATTTCTATTAAAAAAGTTCCCCTCTTCTCATTTATGAATTTTGAAAAATATATTCGGGTTGCAAGATGTGGAAGCCAGGTGGTCTTCTGAATGCATTGGAAGTGACAACTTAACAAGCATCAATATATATATATATATATATATACCGGGTGTTTTTTTTAGTTGGGAGGTTACCTTTATATGGAGTATCACTTATTATAAAGGCAAACTGATTTTTTCGATGGGGCTAATCGGAGCTTAACTACCTTCCAAAAATATTTCCAACTTCCTCCCACTTCCGGTTATACCGGAAGTAGGCATCAACTTTCTTATTTTAAATGACAA
Organism: Dastarcus helophoroides; assembly: GCA_028583605.1. Lineage (NCBI taxonomy): Eukaryota > Metazoa > Arthropoda > Insecta > Coleoptera > Bothrideridae > Dastarcus > Dastarcus helophoroides. The sequence goes on along the minus strand of CM053330.1, from coordinate 41,922,937 downwards.
CCCCCAAATTTTAAACTTTATTTGGATTTTACTTAAAAAAATAAGGTGAGTTTATGTATACATGTTTATTGCTATCTTTGACAGTTTTAAAGATATTTCAATTTTTCGAAAAAAAATGACAGAAAAGAGGGTTATTTTAACTCTTTGTATCTTTTTTATTATTTGCAGTAAAAACATGAAATTCGGGTTGAAGTCATGAAATATTATGGAGACTATAAAAACGTAATCAGGTTTTACATTTATAACACAGGGTGATGGAAATTTTATGATCTTTATTGTTTTTGTCTTATTAAAAAAAACTCTGTTTTTTTAAATGGGAACTATGCGCTTTTTAATCTTTTTTGGATTCTTCATGAAAAAGAAGAAAAAAGTTATATGACTAATTTTTTAAAATTTTGCACTTTTACAGAGATGTAATTCAAAATAAAAAAGAAAAATATATTTTTTTCCTCTAGTAGCAACTTGGTAGTAGAAAACAAAATTATCAAAAAAAAAAACAACCACAAGGCCTAAAAATTTTAGGCTAAATAACATTTAAAAGATAACCATACAAGACGAATAAGTTTTTGACTAATCGTTAGAATACTTAATGAAAAATGTTTAGGGAGCCACGAATGTAAGTTTCGTAAAAATGGTTTGTTAAACAGACTTCTCATTTTTGGAGTAATGAAAATCAACAACAAATGTTCAAGAACATTCGTCTTTTAACTGTTATGCTGTTAGATTAGAACTCAGGATTTGTAAGCGTTAAATTTTATAATGAAAATCAAAATGGAAATGTTTTAGTGATTTTTTCTACCAGCGGTTAGGAACAGTAGTCACCAAGAGCATGTAAGTTCAACCCACAAGTGTAGTTCAATGCCGGAAGGGGTATTAGCCCTCGGAGTAGTTGTTTCTTGTGGATTGGGCTTCAAATATTTAAATTTTTAACACAGTAAATTAATGATGAAACGTCTATTCATGTTAAAATTTCTTTATTTTTCTTTGTTATATTTAAAAAAAATTTTATTTTTAAGTATTTCTTCCCCATTGTTCCCTTTCCATGTTATGCACTGCTGACGAGCTCAAATGAGAGCGAAACATCGATGTCCAGTGCTACAACCTCTTTTATGTATTTTTTTATATTTTCCTAATTTATCAAAAAAACAAAATTTTTATTTTTTTCATATCTAATTTTTGGTCTCCTATTTTTCATTTTTCCTATTCTATGTAAAATAAACTAACCTTTTAATTTGTAAACTGTCATGAAGTGACGTTTTCAATAAATTTAAATATCACGTAGTCGCATTTCAAAAAGTGTTTATAAAATTGTCAACAAACCATAAAAATTTAAATATTTCCAAACTGGGCCGAAGAAATGTTAAACAAATTGAAAAAACATAATATTTCCGGTCAATAAGGGTCTACCATGAAGAATAAAGAAAGTTGATGTCTAATTCCGGTATAACCGGTAGTGGGGAGAAGTTGAAAATATTTTTAGAAGATAGTTAAGTTCCGATTAGCCCCATCAACAAAATCAGTTTGCCTTTATAATGAGTAATACTCCAGGTAAAGGTAACCTCCCAACTAAAAAAAACACCCGCTATATAGTGAAAAATATCATAATTCGGTTTTCAGTTGTAGGGAGAGCATTTTTCATCGCACACATTCTATGTGCCAGCGGCGTTCTGTGGCATGAAAGTGCGTTCTGAGCGAAACGTAAAATTTGATTTCGTCGTAAAGCTACAAATTCTTTTACTAGAGCGACATTCGGCGAGTGAGAGTTCCATGTAAACGAAAATTCTACTCGAGGCAAAGTTTAATCCACATCTGTAGTTTATCCATCGAGCTATAAACTATAACTAAATTATAAACTTATTCACAGAGCCTTAACTATTTTTTTAAATTCTTTTCTATTAGTGCGTAAATATCACATATTTAATAATTTAAGCGTTTTTACAATAATTAATGCACGCAGAAGCACTAAAATTCCACATTTCATTGCCAAATCCCCTTTACAGCAATTTCACGTACATCTGACAACATTGCATATATTCTATGAAAATTCTATTTGTTTAAATGTCAGAGGATATTCTATGTCTGTTAACAATTTATTTTTAAGCTTAAAGCTTTGAAATTGAAAAGTTTCTAATTTTTGCTTTATCGGAATACACATTGTTAAAGGTAACATATAAATCTTCTTTTATTAATAATTTTTGTGAATGGTTTACCTAACTGATAATTTTATTATTATTTTTCGAAATAAAATAATTTTGCTGTCAATCAAAATGAATCTAAAACCTCATTTATGTACATAACTTAATATGAATTTTATTTAAATCAAAACTATTTTAATTCGATTGCGACTGAAAACCTTAAAGTGATACTGCTGAAGCCTTTCTAACCATCTAGCCGCCTGTCCCTCTGCGTTCTTCATTCGCAATAACCAAGAAAGTGCCGAATGGTCTGTTCTGATGAGGAATTCTTGCACGTACAAATACTTGTGAAAGGCCTTCACTATGGCAAGAAGTTCCTTCCTGGTGGTGCAATAGTTCCTCTCCGGCTTCAGTCAGGATCTTGCTGTAATATTCGATCACTCTTTCTTCACCGCCTTGAACTTGGGACAGCACAGCTCCAATGCCGACGTTGCTGGCATCTGTGTCTAACACAAACTTCCCAATCTGCTGAGGATACGCCAAGACCGTCTTCTCTTTGTCATCGGGGTCTATGTTCACCTGCCAATAGCCACTTTTCAAGTCCAGAGTTGAAAACCAGGTGGATCCAGACAAGGTTGTTAGGGTGTCATCAATTCTTGGCAAGGGGTAGCTGTCTTTCTTAGTGACGTCGTTTAATTTTCGGTAGTCGACACAGAATCTTGTTGACCCGTCCTTCTTTGTAACTAAGACTACAGGGGAAGACCATGGACTATTGGACTCCTCAATGACTCCATCCTTCATCATTTTCTTAACCAGTCCCGCGACTTCCTCTTGCTTGGCCACCGGTAATCTTCTAGGGGGATGACGAATAGGTGTTGCATCGCCGGTGTTGATTTTGTGTCGAACTACGTCCGTCCGTCCTAGATTTTGGTTCCCATCGGTAAAAACATCGTGGTTTTTCCGAAGAAATGATTTAGCCAGAGCTACTTCTTCCTTGGACAGGTGCTTCAAGTCCACTTCCAACTTGACTTGCCCAATCTTCATTTCCTCTACTGGTGCACATTTGCCATCCAAGGAGCTTATCGAGGCTACCGGGGTACAGACTGCCAGAGTATTACCCTTCTTGATTGAGCGTGCTGTTGGTAACACGTTGGCAACTCTGACATGTACCTTATGAGATGTTTTAACCACGGATCTCGCCACTAGTAAATTCTTGGAAATGTCATGAGTCGGTTCCACTAATCCAACGCAGCAGCCCAAATCTCATTCCATCACAGTCATAACCGTCTTTTCGCTGTTTCCCTGCACCACAGCTGTTTCGCAGGCAACCAGTCTTACCTCCTTTGGAGTGTCCTTTGGTGTAGTCGGGACAAGCTCTTCATTTCCGATCCTTAAAATGTTCTGTGCTGGGTCGAAAGTAAAACCGTGTTGCCTGATTACGTCCATCCCCAGATTCAGCTCGTCTTCGATATCTGCCACCAACACCCGATGCAAAATCCGCAGTTTCTCCAAACCAATCATGACGTCACGTCTGCCTCTCCTATAATTGGCGCAGTATCTCCCGTAACCGTTCTGAGGACCATTCTTTGCGACAATACCTTCGGTTGTGACGGTAGGATGTTCCTTCGTGCTAAATTAACCATGGCGCCTGTGTCCACTGTTGTCTGCACATTCCTTCCATCTACGCTGGCTGCCACTACCAAACTTTCCATGGTCCTTTTTATCTGTTTGATGGAAAGAATCTTGGGGGCTCGCTGTTTGACACCAGCCAGTGAGTGCCCCTTCCCACTGGCCGATTTTAGTTTTCCTGCTGTGAGGCTTGTCGACTTCTTGGAGCCGACCTGCAGTCCTTCTTAAAGTGTCCCGGTTTACCACAGTTGTAACACGTGCTTTTGTTGGATCTGCCTTTAAGGGTTCCCACCAATTCTTCGATGCTTGCGTCCATTTTCTTCAAGCTAGCGCCTGTGTTTGCGTTCATTCCCTTGATTTCCTTCGTGTTAGCGCTTATAATGTTCGCAAGATCGGGGTCATTCGCGGCCTCTTCGATGTTGGCCTTCCTAATTCTCCGTGACGCCCCTGGCTCTGAAACCTTGTAAGCAGCTTCAACCTCCAAAGCTCTAATCAGTGTCTCCCTCGATGTTCGAACATTTGAAAAGCGTATCACTCTCTGGACTTCAGGGTCTCTTATTCCTTCTATGAAGATTCTACCTGCGTGAAGTTCCAGAAAGTCGGTTGGTGCTGTTGGATAGGCAACATACGTCAGTCTTCTCACGTCAGTCTCGAATTCTTGCAGGGTTTCGCCACTTTTCTGCCTTCTAACTAGCAGCTGTGACTGAAAAACTTGCTGCAAATGGTGGTCCCCAAATCTCAGCTCTAAAGCCCTAACTAGATCTTCATAGTTGGCTTGTTCGTGGTCAGATAGAGTTCGGAGTAATTCCAGAGCATCTCCGCGCAAAGATACCACCAATGAGGTTGCCTTTGCTTCCTCCGTCCACCCATTGGCCTTAGCAGCAGCTTCGAACTGTTTTCTGTAGGTCTGGAAGGATATTTTCCCGTCATAGGTCGGAGGTTTCACCTTTTGGGAAGAAATGGGCGTAACACTTTCGGATTCATTTTGTGTGACTTGTCCACTTAGCAACTTCTTCACGTCATTTTCGATGTTGCTGATCTTCTTCTGTGTTGCATTTTCCAAATCAAGAAGCTTGCTGTTGAATTCTTCTTTGACTTCGTCAATCTCTTCTTGCATTTCTTCTCTCATTCCTGTAAATTGTTCTTTCATTTCTCCTTTCACTCCTGTAATTTGTTCTTTCATTTCTTCTCTCATTTTTGCAGCGTCTACTCCCATTTTTTCAGTTATATTTGCTATGTAACTCTTGTTTTTCTGCATTCCTTTTCTGATCTTCTTCTTGTTTTTCTTGTCGTTTTCGTTCTTCCTCCTGTTCTTTTTCTTGTCGTCTTCGTTCTTCCTCCTGTTATTTTTCTTGTCGTCTTCGTTCTTCCTCTTGTCGTCTTCGTTCTTCCTTCTGTTCTTTTTCTTGTGGTCTTCGTTCTTACTTCTGTTCTTTTTCTTGTCTTCTTTGTTCCTCTTTTTCTTTTTCCTCTTTGTCTTTAAACATTGCTAATAACGCTTGCAATTGCTGTTCCATTTTGGCCGATTTTAATCTCGTATCCATAAAGCGTTTTAGAATGTTCAAGATTTTACTTGACGCGCCCCGTATAACTATTTAACTGTTCAAAACGTCCGAGATAAAGTCAACTGCGACACCTGGCAGGAACTTTTTTTTTGAGTAACAAAGCACAATCCACGAATAATTCCGCTTCTGACACCAAATGTTACGGGCTTATCGGTTCGATTTATTACATGTGATAGATTATACCCACTTTATTACTGAACTCAACTTAGATCACCACAATTGACAATTAACTCACTTCTACTAACTCACTAGAGGGAAAGCTGACCGCCTTTTTATAGTTTTGGCCCCCAGTTTCTAGAACATTTCGGCAAATAAGGCTTATCGTTTGCCGAAATTTCTGGAACGTTTATCTGCCATTTGTTTCGTTATCGCGGCCGCTTTCCCCTTATCAGATCCTTCTAGAAACTTTTTTCATTTACTAAATTCTACAATTCTATTCTAAATCCTATTTCATCTATTTACATTGCGTTACAATATGACGTATAAAATTAATTTTTGTTGCACAAATGTTACATATTTCGACGATTAATCGATTAATCGAAAATAATTGATGTTCACATATTAATATTAAATTAAATAACAACGTCGAACCGTACATTTAATTTGGTAAATTGTTATTATTTAATAATGTAATCGTTATAATTTTTGCCGTTTAAACTTATTAAATAATTAATCGAATATAATAATAATCGATAGGTACGAAAATTTTCTATAATATTTAATAAAATCTATGACCGATGTTTGACAGTTTTTGAAATTATTTACAATCGCGTTAAAATTTGTCATTTTAATGATATTGCAGTAAACCAAAGGTAAAATTATATCGTATTTTCATAATCATAATTGTTAACAACTTTTTATATACGTAATCTTTGTTTTTTCAACGTAAATTAGCCACATTTCGATAGAAAGCTAAAATAACCTCAGTTATCTAAATTTAATTTAAAAAATTGTTTTTAATTCACAATGTAATCGTTAAAATTTCAAATGAGTAACAACCGGATCGTGCGAAAATCTTCGATTACATTTAATAATATCTAGGACCGATATTTGACAATTTTTGAAATTGTTTACAGTAAAAATGTTTATAGTCGTATTAAAGTTTGCCTTTTTCATAATATTGCTGTCAACCAAAGGTAAAATTATAACGTATTTTATTAACCATAATTGTTAACAACTTTTTATATATGTAATCTTTGTTTTAATTTTTTTTTCCAAAATATATTTTCTTAATAACATCACAAAGATAATTTCTGTTAAACGAAATAAAATGATTTATTTTAATGTGGTTTTAAATTCTGTTAAAAAATACATAGTGTTCAATTTAATACACACCCTTTTTGAATATTATTTGCAAATATAATAATGTAACGCAATGTAAATAGATGAAATAGGATTTAGAATAGAATTGTAGAATTTAGTAAATAAAAAAAAAGTTTCTAGAAGGTTCTGATGAGGGGAAAGCGGCCGCGATAACGAAACAAACGGCAGATAAGCGTTCCAGAAATTTCGGCATTCGATAAGCCTTATCTGCCGAAAGTTCTGGAAGCCGCGGGCCGAAACTATAAAAAGGCGGTCAGTTTTCCCTCGAGTCAGTCAGTTAGAAGCAAGTGCAATAATTTGGTTAGCAATTAGTAAATAATTAGTGAGTTACTGTTCAGTTGAAGTGTGCCGAGTTAATTCAGTAATAAAGTGGGTATAATCTATCACGTGTATCAATTCGAACCGATAACGCACGTAACAATAAGATGATTAATTTTGATACGTTATATGAATTCCCTCCTAACTTTTTTCAAATTTTTCGTTTCTTTACAAGAAAAAAATGTATTTTTTTAAATAGAACACTCTGTATATTTTTGTGCAATTTGATATGTTTTGCCTTGAACGTTGCTGATTTAAATGTGATTATAATTCAAATGTCATTAGATTAAGCGATTTGCAAAAATTGTCAAATTCTTAATATTTCGTATTGCAACATTATCCGTTCGAAAGAAAATGATATCCGTGTTAAAAACGATACGTAGGTTAATGATAGTGACGTTTACTGTTTACACTAAAATACAATCACGTTTAAATTATAAATCGTTAATGCGAGATATATCAGTCGTCATATATTTTAAAAGAAAATTTAATTCTCTATCCAACCCATTAAAAATATACAAAGTATTCTATTTAAAAAATATAACCTAAATCCGTATCTTTTTTCTCCTATTTAAAACTGCAAAAATTCAAATTTTAAAAAAAATTGAAATGTTTTGAGAAAATATAATTTAAAATTAGTTAGATTTGCAAAAAAGACGGGATTTTGAGACTGAAATTTTAAGCATCTCTTATTTAAGTATATCAATTGACTTAAATTTCTCTTATTTTATTCAGATATGTGCCGATAAAAATCATAACCCATAAAAAATATTAAAAAATTTCGCAAATTAAAAATTTAAATATACCTATTTATTTCGAAAATGATGTTACATTCATTTTATGTAACTGTTGTATTGGTTTATTAAATTGATTATTGTTATTACAATTTGCGAAATTCCAATTTCAACGACTTTCATTTCGATTCCCACCGAAATCCTATAAAAAAATACAAAGCATGTCTTCTTTAGCATATAAATCTATGTTCGTAACGAGTCTATTACTCCCAAAACATTCCATAACAACGATTAAATCACGCCCCTATCGCGTCCCTAGCGACCGCTCCCACCGAAATAACAAAATACGGAGCGTCCCTTCTTACATTTATCTATGATCGAAATGCAGTGTATCTCCGAAAAATTCTATGAAGACGTCAATTAAGCCACGCCCACGGCTTTCCCTATCTCGTCGTTCGCACGCAATTACCGAACGATCCCTCGCGACGCGTGATCCACTTACAGATAGTGTTTCACTTAGGGATAATGACCCACCCGCCTCAGCGGGTGATACACCCGATTAGTTTTCTATTATCTTACCGTGTTTATTTACTACAAGATCGACTAATAGTTCTACTTCTGTAGAACTAAAATTGATTGATCGCTTTCTTTTGTCACTAGCCATCATGTTAAAATTTGAACTGTAGAACAACACACTAAATAAAAGTGTGAAACGCACAACCGCAATGTAAAAACAATAATGAAAACAGAAAACATACATGAGCAATGACCGTATTATAGGTTATATTACCGGCAAATAGGAATTAATCTATCTTTATCTTACTCATTAAATTTTGCATATATCCATCTTTTTTCCTCTATCTACTGGTGTTCTAGCAGTGTAAAAACATTGGTTACATCAGATTGTTAACTGTCAAATAAATTTAAATGAAACAACGTATCTGCTACCTGGTAAATTTATCTTATAGATTGTTACCAGCAAGTTTGTCAGAAAAATTTCAGTTTTCTCCGGGACGAATTTATAATATGGATGAAACAGGCATCAGCACAGTTCCTAAAAAAACACCCAGACTTATATCTCAAAAAGGAAAAAAAAATGGAATAAAATTGTTTCCGGAGAACGTGGCCAAACTATAACCGCTGTTTGTTGTGTCAGTGCAACTGGAAATTATGTGCCTCCTGCAATTGTTTATTCCCGTAAAAGAATGAAGCGTGAACTTTTGGTTGGAGCTCCAACCGAAAGTATTGGCATGAGAGCTGATTCGGGATTTATAAACTCGGATTTATATTTAGAGTGGCTGTATCATTTCAAGAACCATGTTTCACCAACTGCTGACAATCCTCTGCTATTAATTATTGATAACCACTCAAGCCACATTACTCTGCAAGCTACTTTGTTTTGCAAACAACATAACATCGTCGTATTTACGTTGCCACCTCACAGCAGTCATAAATTGCAGCCCTTGGATAGGGCTATTTACAGTCTTCTAAAAAATTACTATGCAATAGAAGCTGATAAGTGGATGGCACAGCATCCTGGTAGATTATAAATCAATTCCACGTCACTTCAATTTTTGACGCGGCATTTAAAAAAGTTGCTACAGTATCTAATGCAGCTTCAGCATTTAAGGTTACTGGAATATATCCTTTCGATGACAACCTGTTTACAAATGCAGACTTGGCACCATCCTCTGTTAAGGATATGTTCAAGCCAGCTTTAAGTTCTGTTGATGCAGTAGGAATTCATTAAACTAGATCTGTTACGCAGGAATCTATTGCTGCTACTTCTGCGAATTTAGGAGAAACACAAGAGATTGAAAATAATAACATTTTGACTGATGCTGAAATGCACCTCCAACCAAGTTCACTGCTGCCGGTACAATTGAAACTGAAATAAACAACGAAAATGGACAATCACTCACTTTGTCTGAGCCAATGGAAGTTGACATAGAAGATATTCAGGAAAAACAAATTTCTTCGTCTTCTATACTCGGTAACATTTCGAACACCAATAAGTCTTATATTCCCTTAAACCAAATCAATCCATTACCAAAGGTAATACACATTCGACACGACGCAAGAATTCCAGTAAGTCACAAATAGTCACTCATAGTATATTTATAAATGTGTTAGAAGAGAAACAAAGAGAAACTGACCGAAAAATTCGAAAACCAAAAATGAACATGGAGACGAAAACAAGCCAAAAAAGAAGAATATTAAAAAAGATAAGACTACAAAAAATAAACAACAGCCAACTACTAGTCAGGAGTTCTATTGTCCATTATACGGGAAAAAATACGAAGATCCACCTACTGAGGAATGGATTGAGTGCAATAATTGTAAGTCATGGTGGCATGAAAACTGCTCTAGTTATGTGAGAGGCTTTTTTACATGTGATTTATACTTATAATAAGATATATGTGTTTATAATATATTTATAAGACAAGTAACCTAGTAGTAAGTCGTTAAGTTACCCCAACGTGCGTACCCTTAGCCGAAACCATACGGACACTTACCCCTTGATGCGGGTTAGTGTCCACATTTCGCTTCGTGATTAATAACTTTAATAACAATTACACTTCTCCACAAAATTAACGCACCACTATCCTTTTATCAAAAATCACGTACTTGTGCATATCATGTTAGGATGTGATAAATGATACTACCTTTTTTTGTTGGTCGATTTTGCAGCTGGTATCAAGAAAAAAACAAAATAAGGTATAAACAACCTAAAACAGGATTTTGTGTTGTTCCATTAGAGTTCTGTCTAATTGACTGTTTGAGGTGTGTTTTGGCATTTTGGATTGAAAACATTATTTTCAAAAGATGAACCGTGTTTCGCGCAATTTAAGTAGTGATGAGTGTGTCCAGGCTGTAACATTAGCCGATGGAGGATTAAGTTACCAAAACATTGCCCAAAGACTTGGGGTATGCCATTCAACAATTTCTCGTGTCGTTCAACGGTTCCGGGAAACAAATACGAATCAAAGAAGACCAGGACAAGGAAGGCAGACGAGTCCAGATTTTGTCTGTTTAACAATGATAGACGTGTGAGAGCGTTTCGGCGAAGAAACGAACGGTATGCCCAATGCAACATAAGACCAGTCCAAGCTTTTGGTGGCGGATCAATAATGGTATGGGGTGGCATCTCTTCAACGGGTCAGACAGACTTGCAGGTGATCAATCGAGGTTCATTGAATAGTCGACGATACATAACCGAAATTGTACAAGAACATGTCGTGCCGTATGGTCCCTATATTGGCGATGATTTTATTCTAATGCGAGATAATGCGAAACCACACATTGCTAGAATAGTGAGAGAATACTTTGATGAAGTTGGTATTCAAGTTATGGACTGGCCAGCAAGAAGTCCAGACCTGAATCCCATAGAACATTTGTGGGACATTATTGGAAAGCGAGTCAAAGCTCTTATGCCCCCTCCAGCTACCCTTAGTGAGGTACAAGAAAGAATTCTAGAAATTTGGGATGGACTAGATCAAGGGAGATAACAAGTTTAATAGAGTCTGCCACGTCGGTGTGAAGCTGTTATCCACAGTAGAGGGGGAAACACACGATATTAACCTTAAAAAAAAATTGAAAAAATTAGAATTTTGCAATATTTTGTTAAGTATTGAATAAATCTTAAAAACTACTGTCATTAAATGACTGGGGAAATAAAAGTCTTTTAATCCTTAAGGTTTTAAAGTTCTGAATATCAAATTTTATGATTTTGAGATAATTGTTTAGTTATCTCAAAATTTCCAAGTGGTGCGTTAATTTTGTGGAGAAGTGTATAATTATATTTAAAATCAAAAGTTCATGTTTTGTTGTTGCTCCTAAATGTTGAATAAATAAGAATAAGGGTTATTTCTTTTTAAATTATATAGGAGTTTTATTTTAGAAATAATTAACTGAAAATTGCGTACAGTTACCCCACGTGACTCTAATATTCTAAAATTCTCTAATTTCTTTCAAAAAATTTGATTTTTTCGAAATTTCTTTACTTTTTTAAATTTTGAAGTAATTTTTCAATATTGCGAATTTTTAAAATTTTACTTTTCTCGAGATTTTGAAATCTGAAAATTTTAATTTAAAAAAAATAACTTTAAAAAATTTTGATATTGCTTAAAATGTTATTCAAAATTTCTATTTTCAAGTTTTCTTTTTGATAATTTCGCTCTTTTAAATACAGTGAAATTTCTCTTAAGCGGACACCTTTGGGACTGTCAAAATATGTCCCGCATATCGGAGGTGTTCGTTCATGAGACATGGTAACCACAATTTGTTTGCTTACTTATTATTTTCGTTTTTTTAGATATCATACATCAGAAATGTCTTGGAATTTCTTTTTTTTTATTTCATGTTCAAATTTCGTGATTTAAAGTTTATATTTCGAAGAAAATTCGAAATTTTGAAAGAGAAGACGAAATTTCAAATTAATACTCAATATTTTTAACGTTAATTGTATTTTGATATTTCCCGAAAATCATCAATTTTTCAAGATTTGAAAAATTTTCCGAAATTTTTGTGTTGTCAGAAAAGTTTAAAATATTTTTAAAAATTGCGGTATTTTTTCAAGTGTTTTATGTTTTCAAAAAAAAAAATTCGATATTTTTAAAAAAATTAATATTGTACTTTTTATTCAAAATTTAAGTGCCTTTTAGATTTTCTGGTCATTTTAGCCATAACTCATTAGGCAAAAAAGATATGTTGTAATTTACTTCAGTAACAGGGTGTAAATAACGCACTGTATAAAAAGTGCGAAATTCAGCATTAAATTCGTAATTCTTTTGCCAAAAAACATAGTTGCCAATTATCCAAACGATAGTGCTTAAAATCACAAAAAGTATTAAGAAGTTTCAAATTAAAATTCCTACTTTGAACACTCTGTACCTCGTAAACCTGCAACATTTGTATAAGGCATGTTAACTTCAATCACCATATTTTGATGTGTAGTATCTCCAGTTCAGAGATTGCCCATTCTTAATGAATCCCCCTATGTAAAAAAATCAACATTAAGAAAATTTCGTAAATATAAATTTATCATTATTAATAGTTTTTTCGATTTTTTAAAAAAAAAATAAAGAAAATAAAAAAAAATTAACATTATTAAATTTATATCACCTGAAAACTATAAACCAAGATAATATCAGAATATTTTATTCATTTTTTTTGAATATTTTATAATTTTCAACATATTGTTTCGAGTATATTAATTTTATTAAACTGATGTAAAATTTTTTGTTGCAGATGCCGATAAAATCTCGCGGAAAAGGATGGGGTCAATCGAAAGAAAAGGGCCACCCCAAGTACATCACCTAACGATGACGCCGACATGGTCTGCGTCGCGGACATGACCGATTCGCAAACACAACGTACTACGTCTCAGATCACGTCTATTTCGATTCTAATGGCGATGTTGACATGATGCGTGAAACGAACGCTGCTTCGCCACCTCAACGTACTACATCTGTTGGAGGAGATGTAACTGTCGCCGATCGCGTATTTCCTATCGTAGACAGGGCCGTTGTCGCAACAACAACCGCTGCGATAAGCGATAACATGTTGCCCGAAAAGAAAGACTATTCGATTGTAGCCGTTAAAACCGTCATTGCTACAGTCAAAGACGCCTTTCTAAAACTATCAACAACAACGACGAAATCACCTGTACCTTCGATCTCGAAAAAAGTTCGTTCTAAACGAATACAGATCGAAGATCCCATCACAGACGATGTCGTTCCGGCAAAAATGCCATTTTTTTTCACATTGAAGCGAAACAAGAAAGATAATTTGCCGCGACCCGTCAGTCCCGTAGCAGGTCCGTCAAATTTACCACGAACCGACGTTGAAGCCCGTTTGCGACGAGAGCGGTTGGAAAATCAACGTCTAATCGAAGAAGCTCTCGAGTTGCTTCGACTAGACGTGATTCGAGAACGTGGAGCGCTAGAAAGGAACCGTCAAATAGCTACCTATTTGATCGCGGAAACCCACCTCGATGCGCAAAAAAAGGCGTCAGAACCGCCTTTGCCTTAACACGAACGTTTCAAACGGCTCTTTTCCGAAAACCGTCGCAAAGAAAGACATTTCAAAGCGTCATGTATTAAATATAACAACGCTTTGAGTGTTGCAAATATCCGAATTTCCGCTATTCCTCATCTCGGACAGGGTTACGAAGGGTTCTATAAGACTCAAGGTCAATTGTGCCACTACATCCAAGGCATCGACAGAAATCTATTGACAAAGAATCCTTGCGGAATTTTCTACCTAGACGTCGAACGAGCCGTCGAAGAAAGGATTGCACAAAATCCGACCCTCGGCCGCAAAATAATGTCAAAACTGGAAACCGTTCTAAGACGCGTCAACCCTTTCGCTCAAGCCTACGTCGTTTTGAAAGATGTCGCCGCTTTAAGGGGCCACAAGGAGGTCGCGTTCACGTTCCAAACCGACAATACGACTTTACAAGGAATGGAGCAATTATTAAGGAGGTAAATGCGCATTCTCACGATTCTTCCGCAGTTGTAATGTTTAATCTGCAAGTAATTGAATTTTCTTTTTACTAATTTTTCTACTTTATTGGTTCAGAAAGATTAGCTGCCTAATAAAAAATGTAAAAATATATTATTTCCAAATTCTATTTTAGTTTTTATTTTTAACTGTATTTTTATAATAGAGGCTTTTGTTATTTTAGGTAATCAATGAATGCCTGACTAATACCACGCAAGCCGCACAAGCCAGATTACCCAACAACTGCGCCTTGAGGAAATTAGTAAGACGTAAACGAAATGCGATTCATGCTCCACCTCCCAACCCTGCAAATCTTGGAGAACTTACAATACCCGATCCTTACCGTTTATATCAGGTCCAGCCTGGGCTTGAAGAAAATTTTCTTTTGGCGGACCGTGAACAAGGGCCCAACAGGATTTTAATTTTTGGTAGGCAGAGCTGGCTACAACATTTACAGAACTCTACTATTTGGTACGCTGATGGTACATTTTCCATAGCACCACCATTATTATCTCAAGTCTACACCGTAATGGCAGTTAAGAATAACGGCGTACATCCAATATTTTATGCTCTGCTGCCTAACAAACAAAGAGTAACATACATCCAAATGTTCGAATTTATCAAAGAACTGATACCGAACACAGAACCTTTAGAAGTCCACTGCGATTTTGAACAGGCAGCATTTGGCGCAATCAAAGATTGCTTCGCAGGTGTCAGTATAAACGGATGTTTCTTCCATTTAGCGCAAAACATGAGAAAACATTTAAGTACAATGGGACTTCTGCATGAGTATAATAATAACCCCCAATTTGCACTAAACGCAAGGATGGTAACTTCTCTGGCATTTGTTCCTATTCCAAATTTGGACGAGGCCATTGATACCCTCGCCGATATTTTACCTGCAGAGCTACAGCCACTCCTGGACTGGTTTGAAGATAATTATGTTGGGCGCATGAACAGGTACAACAATTCGCATATCCACCTGGTATGAGGAATTAGGACGTATATTTTTATTGCACAATAATTATGTATATCTTAGTTCTTCTCACTAAGTGAATACAGGCTGTATATAATAAGTTGTAGCATTAATTAAATTAATTCTAGATCTATATTTTTTATTTACAGACGAGGAAATGGTAGACGTCCACCACTTTTTCCAATGGAAATGTGGAATTTGTATGAAAGAACATTAAATGGCCAAGATCGAACAAACAACCATGCAGAAGCCGCCCACAAAAGATTGCAGTTAAAACTGGGCATGAATCATCCAACAATTTGGAAATTTATAGACGGCTTACGAAAAGTACAAAAAGGTAGAGATGCCTATTATGAACAACTTGTGGCTGGTAATCTTCCCCCTTTGAAGTTAAAAAAATATAGGCTAGCTGACGATCGAATTTTATCCCTAGTTCGTAATTTTCAAAACCATAATATTTTAGAATATCTTAGGGGATTGGCCCATAATTATAATATGTAGATTTTTAATATACATATATTTTTTCAATTATAAACTTCTTGTTTAAAATATAATGTTGTAACAAATTTATGACATTTCTTCCACGACGGCCAATTTACCTACGGCGAATTTGTCGCCGGCCAATTGTACCGACGGTGAATTGTCCCATTCTGCTCGGTAGAGTGGTAATATATATGGGTTCGACGTATATGGGTTCGCCGAGAAATTGTTTACAAAATTACAAAGATAAGATGGCGATCGCCACCAAATTCGGCAAACGAGACATGTTTATCACGTTCACGTGCAACCCGCAAAGGCCCAATATCCGTAACAATTTGAAACCGACTCAAAGTTTTCAGGACAGACCCGATTTGTGCAACAGCGTCTTCAAAGGTATGTTACGAGAATTTATCGACGACATTGCGAATAAACATATATTCGGTAAAGTTATCGCTTACATTTTTGTAATCGAATTCCAAAAACGCGCATTGTCATCTACTTTTGACTCTTCGCGAAGTAGACAAATTCGTCCATGCGGAAGACGTGGATAGATTCGTGTCGGCAGAATTAACGAAATCATATCGAACCATATGGTTCACGGACCGTGCGGCGCCGATAGACCGAATGCCCCGTGTCTCGAAGAAGAAGGCAGGTATTCGAAGAAATTTCCGAAAAAATTCTGCAGTATCACTAGATTCAACGACAACGGCTATCCTCGATACAAAGGCCCGATAACGGAAGAATGATCGTCAAGAGCGGCGTATGGCTCGACAATCGAAGTGTCATACCTTACAACCCATACTTAATGAAGAAATACAATTGCCACATTAAAGTGGAAATTTGCTCTTCGTTCAAAAGTATCAAATATATATTTAAATATGTATACAAAGGTAACGACAGAATAAGGATAAATAAGCATGTAGACGAACGCACCAACGCGCTTAATCACGACGAAATCGTGGCGTATCTCGATCAAAGATACGTAAGTGTCAACGAGGCCAAATCTAGGCTCAACACTTACGACGTCGCTATCTGTACACAGACATACCGTACCATTACGTTTTTGACAAACGAACGAAACAATAGAAAAACCGTAGGCAAGGCGCGACCAAAGACGTATCCAGAATGTATATGGTTTCGCCCAGAGACCGAGAAGCGTTCTATTTCAGGATGCTTCTCTTACATTGAACTGGACCGACGTCTTACGAATATTTGATAACAATCGACGGAATCGTATACGATACGTTCGAAAGAGCGGCCGTAGCGTTGAATCTTTTAGAAGACATCGAATGGTTCCACTGCCTCGACGAAGCGAAGAATTTTCAAATGCCCGTTTAACTGAGAAAATTGTTTCGCTACGCTTCTCATCAATTGCGAAGTCCAAGACGTTCCCGAGTTGTGGAATCACTTCCGGTTCTATCTGTGCGAAGATCACATCAGACGTGGTCGATCGAGAGACGAAGCCGAAGCGTCTTCCCTTCGCTACCTTCGACGGTTCCTTACGGCTCACGCCAGAGATTTGAAGGAGTTCGGTTTGCCGAAATTTTGTGTGTAAATTTGAATTCATGAAAAAAAAAACCGAAACTTTGGAAATAATATCGAAATTTTCAGATTTAGTCAAATTCTTTAGAAAACCTTAAATAAAAAATATACAGAAAATAAAAATCTAGGAAATCAAGTTTCAACTCAAAATTTTTAGAAGTAAGGAAATTTAAAAAAAAAATCTAAATTTAAAAAATAACTTTAAATCTAAACAGTTAGAATGTAAAGATGCACTTTTAGGAAAGAGTAACGATTTTAAGTTTAAACATAATGTTGAACAGAAAGTCTAAATTTTACGAAAAACGTGAAATTTTGATAACAAAAAAATTGAATTTTGAAATTTCGGAAAAGCGCAGATATTTGGAGCCTCAAAATAGAATCGAAATTTTCAAAATAAGTCGATTGCTGAAATTTTAGAAAAAAAATACTAAATAATATAGTTTCTTTAGGTTACATTTAGTTTTTTCAAGTTTGTCGATGTGTTGTATTAGTTTATTAAAATAATTATTGTTATTTCAATTTTTAGTTACTAAATTAATTTAATCGTATTTTTATTTCCATTTTTACTGAAATTTTAAGATTTAATTGAATATTTTAAACATACATGTCTAAAGCATAACACAAAAATTTTAAAATAAAAAAAAAACAGTTTTCAACTTTAAATATGAATAAGAGAACATGTTAAAAAACTCCTATTTAAGTATATCTCTTGATTTAAATTTCTCTTATTAAATTCAGATATGTGCCGATGATAATCGTAATCCATACTAAATATTGAAGAATTCTATAAATTAGAAATTTAGATTTTATAAATACATATTTATTTCAAAAATAATATGTTGCATTCATTTTATATAACTCTGTTGTATTAGTTTATTAAATTGATTATTATTACAATTTCCGAAATTCCATTTTCATTTCAATTTCCACCGAAATCCTATAAAATACGAAGCGTCTCTCCTCTCGCATATAAATCTATGTTCGTAACGGGTCTACTACTTCCAAAACATTCCATTACAACGATTAACCCACGCCCTCAACTTCCCCTACCGCGTCTCTAGCGATCGATCTCCACGAAATAAGATAAAATACGGAGCGTCCCTTCTTACATCTATCTATGATCGAAACGAGCCTATGACTACGAAAAATTCTATGACAACGCCGATTATGCCACGCTTACGACGTCCCCTATCGCGTCACTAACGACCGATCGCACGTCGTTTCCACGCAATTACCGAACGATCCGCTCGCGGAGCGTGATCCACCGACATCGAATGATCCACTTACAGATGATGATCCATTTACATATAATGATCCACTTACAGATAGTGTTTCACTTAAAGATAGTGAACCACACGCCTAGGCGGGTGGCACATTCGCCTAGTGATAATAAATTCTTAGATTTTTAAAAAAAGCATGAAAGGATACAGAGTTGTGCCAAATTTCATTAAATTATCTGTAAAGGTTATTAATCAAAAACTATAATTAGGAACTAACATTCCACACCCTGTAACTCGGAAACGAAGCATTTTACGACATATGTTTATATGCTCTAAAATACGATTCTCAATTTATGGTACTACATTTAGAATCACCTTGTATATCCTAATTCAATAAAAATAATTTAAATTTATTAAATAATTTCATTTAAAACATTTTCTTAAACTATGCCTCGTATAAAATATTTATACATGTCGCTCTCAGCGAATTTTAATCATTTTATACAAAAATTTAATAAATTTATTAACATGTAATTGATTCATTTCGTAGATATTCAATTTTTATATTAAAATTCATATAATTCACTCTTAATTTATTAAGTTAAGTATGAATTCCATAAAATTTATTATAAGGGGGTATTCTAGTGTAGAATTTTGAAAAAATCGAAAAAGTTTTTTTTTTCATATTTCTAAAGTCTAGACATTCAAAAATATGTCATTAAAAGGATTTTTCAAAATTCCTATTATTTAATGAGTTATAGCCGTTTTTGTGACGTAGTATCGGTCCCGGTCCTACCTGCGTGAGTGAACAAAAGACGTAGGCGTTCCCGGATCCCTACGGTTAAATAACTCTCATAAAATCTTCACTGTATAGTATCGCTTTTAAATGTATATTTTATTGAAAGCCATAGAAACTGGTTTTGCTGGAATATTCTCCTATTAGTTTTATTTTAGGTTAGTTTTGAGCCAGCCTTCGTACTGAGTGGACTTGCTAACTCTGACAACGTGTTCGAAATTTTCCAAGTGAAAATTATTTTGTAAATTGTGAATTTATTTACAGTGTAATGGATAAAAGATCTTCAAAATTTAGTTCTGCACGGCCATCCAGAACAAAGAAGAGGAAATTTTCTGGTAATCAATTTACAACAGAAAAGAAAACTAGTTTCACTAGTGCATCTGCAGCAAAATTAAAACATTCGCAGGATGAGGAAGTTATAATTAATAATAATTACGGTTATTGAATTTTAGAATTTTTTTCTGTTTTTACCACGCTTTCAACATTGATCTTGTGTTCTACATGTAAAAAAGAAATAAAATTTAGTCGTACAGCTGCTCGTGGGTTAGGGTTCAAAATCGCTTTACAATGTGAGTGTGAGCAAATAAGATATATTCAATCATCGCCCTTATATGGAGCAGGAATCGCTGATTAAAAATATGTAAGTATCCTGTACTATTTTAAAGATGAGCTCTTATATTATATTATTAATACCAAGAGGTGACTCATCATTAATAGCCTTTTGAGTGAGCGACAGTTGTTTAATAATATGTTACTAGGCGGGTGTGCCATCCGCCTAGTAACATATTATTGTTGTGTGTGCCATCCGCCTAGGCGCGTGGGTCACTATCTCTACGTGGATCACTATCTGTAAGTTGATCACGTGCTGCGAGCGGATTCTTTGGTAATTGCATGGTAGGATGCAGTTATAAATATATTCGGTAAATTTAAAAGGATCAAATAGTATTTTGCAGCAAATATACCTAAATAGTGCACAAGTTGGCATAAATATGTACATTAACAATGTTTAACATAGTAATCTCTTCAACAGCAATTGATTCTCATTCACTAAATACCTTGCAAGCCTCAATAATAGACGCAGCTGCTATGAAGCATATGAAAAATAAATTATCTTAATTTCATACCAGTTCCCCCACTTCCTCATCTGTGGCAATGCCAGAAGATAACCTCTATTACCAAGAGGTCCAAGAGGAATATTTCTACAAAACTGAAGATATCAATTGAAGCTATCAACAAGACATGTGTGTCCAAAATCTGTTGCAAGTAGAAGAAAACCTACAGTGCGTACATATTCCCTGTGATCTAAGTTTATTTATTACCATGGATTTTGAATGTGCAAACCTGGAAGACTTTTTTAATGAAGAAGCAGTTTACCTACCACCATTTAAAATGAACATCAGCAGAATTAAACCTATACAGTTGAATTTGAAGACCTTCAACCTGAACGAACTATTTAAAATAAGGCTACACCAGAATGAAGATGAAAATTTCCCACCTGAGCGACAATACATTGGGACTTGTTCCAATCTGCGTATTTAGGTTTTTATATTATTATTAGGAATCCTTTGTTACACTTTTACCAACTTAAAAATATTATCCTTACCTTTTTTATTAAAAATAGATATTTTAAAAAATATTAACAGACTCATAGATTAACGCCAGATGGAGTGCATCTGATCATCTCTTAATTTTAAGCGCAGTTCGACTCAATATAATCGTTGTTTGTAGTTTGAGCTTGTTAGTTCTTATTGGTATTAAATAGAGTTCGCTCTTCTACGAGATCAACCAAACGTAACTGCTGGCTCCATCCAGTGCTTGCAAAATATTTCTATCAATATAATGAATTTAAATCATATGCTTGCATTCAATTAAAACAAAGTCTGAAATGGGCTGATGTATAGCAGACATACCAACAAATATTAATGGAGATGCCAACAGCGGCTAGGATTTTAAATGAAGATGAAATAAATTACATGTCAAATTACATAAATCTCGCTGTTCTAAAGAGATTAGGTGAGGTGAAGACCAGTATAGAAAAACCATGGATGGGGTTGTCCCAACATTTTAAAGGAAAAGAAATACCGTCCAAAAACTACCTGGTTATCCTTTAGTACCTCCTTTGTTTTCCAGGGAAAAAGGCACAGACGTAATGAATATTTTCTTTGATAAATGACTTATAGCCATCGGAAAAATCCTCACTAAGTTGAAACATTACGAGCTATGCTTGTTCTAAAATTCAATATAGGCAGTTAGGAAGACTTTTACTATTTAGTACAAAAATGCTAATCGTGAAAAATACGAATTTAAGAAATAATAAGTTCTCTAAGCTACGTTTGTTTCTTTTCTACACCTGAACACCCTCAACCCTTTAAACTTACAATCTAATCTCTTTAATCTCAGGCTACATATTTAATTCTATAAATACACAGGGTGATTAGGGTGGATGGGGACCGATCATATTAGAAAGAGATATAGGGGGATATACGAGTCCCTTTCCATTTCAGTTGGCCCACCTAATAAAATCTCAGGTTTTTGGTTATAAATAAAATACAATAAATACTATAAGCTGTTTTTAGGCAACAAAGTAATTAATAAGGTAGGTTTAATAATTTGCAGTAAAAAACACCAACCTTATTTTTCCCTATTCAGATTTGTAACAAACAAGCGAAAATGTTGCAAAAATACGCCATTACAAGGTAAGCCTATATTCCGAAGAGGACTGCGAATAACATATGTCAAAACGATTGCTATTACTCACAAATGTCAGAATGCACTTGATGCAGCTTCAAGGTAATTGCATTTTTTAAAATGGGTAGAGGAACGGTGATCGATGACAAAATTCGTTATCTTATCATTACATCTTTTAAATGTGGAAAATCAAACTTTAAAATTGCAAATTTAGTAGAGTTACCGCAGTAGAGTGAATAAAATATAGTTAGAAGGTATAAAATGACCGGTTCAGTCACTACAAAACCCCGATATGTGAAAAAGGCAAAATTACCATGCAGACAGAAGATCATTAAAAACAATTTTCAACAAAAACATACATGCTAATTACCTTCAGTTAAGTGCTTTGTGGAGTGATAGTGTTGAAAGGGGTATTTCTATATCAACAACTCACAGAGAAGCTCATAAATTGGGATTTGGGACTTGTAAAGTTTTTCAATCAAAACCCCCCCAAACTTCTAGAATTAAGAATCACAATTTTGCATTAGGCTAAAGCAAAAATAACTTTTAACACCACAGCAAAAGAAAAATAGGTTAGGTTAAGATGGGTAAAAGAATATAAGGATTGGGTATTTCAGCAATGGCATGCGATACAATGGAGCGATGAGGCATGATTCGAAGTTTGTATTTAATACAGTCGGAGTAGAGTTATTCTAAAAAATAAATGAGGCGTTCTATCCCGAATGTCCCAAAAAAAAGTAAAATTTCCTCCATCTGTCATGGTGTGGGGTAGCATGTCGTCAAGAAGAGTAGGAAAACTTCGTACCAACAAATACTTGTCCATTTTAGAAGAAGCACTTTTACTGGTCATGAAAGAATTTTTGACATCTGGATAAGAGTTCGTGTTTCAACAAGACGGCGCAGCCTGCCACACCTCTAAAAGAAGCTTAAAATGGATGAAAAACCATACTATACCACATTTGAAATGGATTTTTAGTATTCCGAATTTATCACCCATAGAAACTTTATGGCACGAGATAAAAAAAGGTGCTACGAAAACATCATGCACAAACAATCCCTGAACTGAAGCAAAAGCTTCAAGAAATATGGGATTCTTACACCAAAATATTGAAAAGACTTCTGAACAAAAATATGTCCTGTCTGTCCAGGTGATGTAATTTTAGGAAAAATGTGGAAATCCATAATACTAAAGTTCGATGCTTCTTTGAAGACAAAATTCTTATACTTTTGTTCAAGTTTAAGCCATAGTCAAAGGGTTCTGTGCAAAGAGTACTTTTCAAATTGCAAATGTCATTCTCAAAATAACTGCAACCTCAGAAAATAGGCTTAGTTACATATGGTGCTGTAGCTGTTCAAAAAGGGGCTTTAAATTATTCTGAAGAAAAAATACAGCAAACAGAATACCTGACATTAAAACATTCATTAGTACTGTTAGCAAGTTACTGATTGGTGCCAAGCATGTCCTTAAAAAATCGCCGTTTAAATATCTAATAATTATTTACTCACACCTTCTAGCCAATGTGTAATACAAGACTTTACTTCTGCAATAAGGTGTGGTTGCTTTTGTTAATTTTTTGTGGTACAAACAACCTTGGGGAAATAAATTTGTAAAAGATA
>CM053330.1:41680589-41891701 GCA_028583605.1 Dastarcus helophoroides | reverse complement strand
TTTTCTCAACTATATCGTATAGATCCAGCTTAATAATCACTTGGTGGTCCAACTTTTGATGAAAAAGGAAACTTCATCAGTAATAGCCTCTTTTTCCACTATAACTTGGTCTTCATGTGGTACATTTTTCTAAGCTGCGATGTATAGATCCTTCTTAATAATCATTTAGTGGTCGAAATTTCAATGAAAAACGAAAGCTCATCAGTAATATGCTCTTTTCCCACTATAACTTGGTCTTCATGTGGAACATTTTTTTCGAGCTGTATCTTATAGATCCAGCTTAGTAATCACTTGGTGGTCCAACTTTCAATGCAAAACGAAATTTCATCAGTAATAGTTTCTTTTTCCACTTTAACTTGGTTTTCATGTGGTATGTTTTTCTAACCTGTATCTTATAGATCCATCTTAATAATCATTTGGTGATCAAAATTTCAATGAAAAATGAAAGCTCATCAGCAACAGTTTCTTTTTCCACTATAACTTGGTCTTCATGTGGAATATTTTACTGAGCTATATCTTATAGATCCAGCTTAATAATCACTTGGTGGTCAAAATTTCAATGAAAAACGAAACTTCATCAGTAATAGTTTATTTTTCCACTATAACTTGGTCGTTGTGTGGTACATTTATCTAACTTTGTCGTATAGATTTACCTCAATAATCATTTGGTGGTCGGAATTTCAATGAAATACAAAAGTTCATCTCTAATAGTTTGTTTTTTTACTTTAACTTGGTCTTCATGTGGAATATTTTTTTGAACTGTATCTTATATTGGGTTGTTCGGAAAGTAATTTCGTTTTTTTTTTGTGGAAATGAAAAACAGTTTTCGTATAATGGTAGTAGCATAATTCCACGCTCATAAAATTTTTGATCTTTGCTGGCAAAAAACTGATCGAGGTGGTTTTTGACCTCCTCATTTGAGGTGAAGGTTTTACCGTCTAAAAAATTTTGGAGTGACCGGAATAAATAATAATCCGATGGTGTCAGGTCTGGAGAATATGGTGGGTGTGGCATTGTATCCCATTCAAGCTGTAAAAGCTTTTGGCGAGTGACCAAACTTGTGTGAGGTCTCGCTCGTCTTGGTGAAACACTACACCTTTCCTGTAGATTAGTTCTGTTGAAGTGCATCATTCAGTTTGTCCAGCTGATGACAGTAGATTTCCGAATTAATCGTTGTTATTCGGTAAAAGCTAAAAAAAACGATTCCTTTAAAATCCCAACAAACAGACAGCATCATCTTTTTTTGGTGAATATCGGCTTTGGAAACGGTTTGAGCAGGTTCATTTTTTTTGCTCCATGACCTCTTGCGTTTGACGTTGTTGTATACAACCCATTTTTCGTCCCCGGTGATTATGCGCTTCAAAAACGGATCATTTTCGTGACGTTTGAGAAGCGAATCGCAGACATCAATGCGGCGACGCAGATTTCTCTCTGTGAGAACATGGGGAACCCATACATCGAGCTTCGAGGATAATCCCAGGCCTTTCAAGCGGTTATAAACTGTGTGAATTTGACAAATTTAACCTCAATCCGATCTCACGTGTTGTTATTCGCCGGTTTGCATCAACTAATGTCTTTATCGCGTCTTTATCAGCTTCAACCGGCCTTCCCGAACGTGGTGCATCTTCGACTTCAAAATTGCCGGATCGAAATTTAGCGAACCAGTTCTGGCACTGGCGTATTGTCAACACACCTTCTCCATACACATCTGTCAATTTCTTTCCGGCTTGAACAGCATTTTTACCCTTTCTGTAGTAAAACAGTAAGATATGTCGAAAATGCTGCTTATCGCTCTCCATGTTTAAAAGGGCACCAACTAAAAACTACTGCGCAGAATTAATTGGAATTTTTCACACACAAGCCTTGCTATATGAGCTCTCAAAGCATATAAAAATTATACGGCTTAAGGGTGAAGTTGGGTGCAAAAAAATACCATTAAATCCTCTGTCGGGAAAAAACGAAATTACATTTCGAACAACCCGATAGATCCAGCGTAATAATCACTTGGTGGTCCAACTTTCAATGAAAAACGAAACTTCATCAGTAATAGCTTCTTTTTTTACTATAACTTGGTCTTCATGTGGTACATTTTTCTCAGCTGCGTGGTATACATCCATCTTAATAATCATTTGGTGGTCAAAATTTTAATGAAAAACGTAAGTTAATCAGTAATAGATTCTTTTTTCACGATAACTTGGTCTTCATGTGGTATATTTTTCTAACTGTGTCATATAGATCTATCTCAATAATCATTTGGTGGTCGAAATTTCAATGAAATACGAAAGTTCATCAGTAATAGTTTCTTTTTCCATCATAACTTGGTCTTCATCTGGAACATTTTTCTAAGCTGTATCTTATAGATTCATCTTAATAATAACTTGGTGGTCCAACTTTTAATGAAAAACGAAACTTCATCAGTAACAGTTCCTTTTTCCATTATAATTTGGTCTTCATGTGGTACTTTTTTCTAAGCTGCGTTGTATAGATCCATCTCAATAATCATTTGGTGGTCAAAATTTTAATGAAAAACGAAAGTTCATCAGTAAGACTTTCTTTTTCCACTATAAATTGGTCTTCATGTGGAACATTTTTTAGAGCTGTATCTTATAGATCCAGCTTAATAATCACTTGGTGGTCCAACTTTCAATGCAAAACAAAACTTCATCAGTAACAGTTCCTTTTTCCATCATAACTTGGTCTTCATGTGGTACTTTTTTCTAAGCTGCGTTGTATAGATTTATCTTAATAATCATTTGGTGGTCAAAATTTTAATAAAAAACGAAAGTGCTTCCGTAATATTTTCTTTTTCCACTATAAGTCGGTCTTCATGTGGAACGTTTTTCTATTTGAGTACAATCAATTCATGTTAATAATCCTTTGGTGGCCAAAATTACAATGAAAAACGAAAGTTCATCAGTAATAGTTCCGTTTTCCATCATAACTTGGTCTTGATGTGGTACATTTTTCTAAGCCGTGTGTTATAGATCCATCTTAATATTTGGTGGTCAAAATTTCAATGAAAAACGAAAATTCATCAGTAATATTTTCTCTGACATAAAATATATTTTCTCTCTGACATAAGTTCAACTATTCTGAGAAAAGCTATCTCCTCTCAGCTGTGCAGTTAAGTCTTGGATAGTTCTTAGGATAGTTGACCAAGTCAGAGGAAATATGCGCAATAAAGCGTCTAATCTACTAATCTAAACGCACCCTAAGCTCTTCGAAAATCTTATTTACTCGACGTCGTGTAGTTGATTTGCGTTGCGAGTACTTCCGACCGATTTTCGACGCCTCATTGGTGGCATTTTTTCCCAAAAAAGCAAACCAGGAGCTCTTTGGTGGAACGGACGAGTTAACACGAATTCAAACTGCAACACACCAAATTGTAAAATGTTATGGTTTTTTTTTTGGTGGAACGGACTGGTCCTTGGTTGTCCTCAAAAATTGAAATACAAATCTTGTCCCCTGAGACCAAGAAAGATTAAAAAACACAAGATAGGTTACTGGCTAACGCGTTTCGATAGCCAAGCTATCATCTTCAGAGAGATACTGAGATATTCTGTCATGTTATTAGTCAAAAAGTATTTTGAGGCGCGCGTTATACGATATTTATTAGGACGCTGCCAACGTTTAATCCGTCGATGGTGGAACAAGGGACTGGGATGTCTAGCTCTGTTCTCTATTATGTGAATGTGCCCTTTTGGTTTGATTCGGTTTTATTTGTTTTCCGGAAGGATTGTCCTCTCGTTCTTTCGTTCACTCGGCGAGGCATCCTCGATGTTTGTTATTGCCTAGAAGGCCAAGATTTACTACCCCCTTTTTATCTTTATGTCATTTAGGCGTTGTTTATTATCCTCTTTAAATTTCGACGGTTTTATTGGGCCAAAACTTCTGACGACAGCAATGTTTACCTGCCAATATAATTTCTAAATTGCACCTAACAATTTAGCTTATATGGGGGAGGTGGCGGACAAAACATTTTTATTGCATCTAAAACTCGTTGAGTTTCTTTCTTTTGGGCGCCGTAGAGAGCTTTTAAAACTTTTATATGAGGCTATCTTGGTTAGACGGTTTATGTAAATTCATCCCGTTGCAGTTCACTTTAAAGTGATTTTATTACCGGTAGATAAACTTTAGTAAAACGGCTGCCACTATTTTATAACTTCCCCTTTTTGTAGGTTTGGTCTTCATTTTAATACATTTTATGTATTATTAGAAACGAAGACATATCAAGAAATGGTTTTATGGAGAAATATTGCCTCCAAATGCTGTCGACGCTCTTCAGTAATCTCCGAGTCGACGATCGTGTAGTTAACGTGCGTTGCGCGTACGCAACTGATTTTCGACGCTTCAGTGGTGGCATTTTTTCCAAAAGAAATAAACCACGAACTGAGGTGAACTTCAATCTAAGTTGAAAATATCGTTATGGGCTTATCGGTTCGAAGTGATTATTAACACTTGCTGAATAATACCCACTTTATTTCATAACTTAACTCGGAACACCACAACTGAATAATTAACTCACTTATTGACTTCTGACCACTAACTCACTAATTAACTACACTGACTAACTGACTCTAACTGAGGGAAAGCCAACCGGACCCCCTTTATATAGATCTCTGGTTCGGGTTCTAGAAGTTTTCGGCAGATAATGCTTATCGTTTGATAAAACGGACTGGTCCTTGGTTATCTTCAAAAATTGAAATACAGAACTTGTCCCCTGAAACCAAGAAAGATTAAAAAACACAACAAAGGTTCCTCTAACGCGTTTCGACAGCCAAGCTGTCATCTTCAGAGCAGATACTGAGAGCATGTCTTTCGATATAACTACAACGTACGCTATCAATTTGAATTCATGGGTTAGACAAAAATGTTTATAGACCTGCACGTAGCGTGCGTCCATCGGTTCGGAAGTTATTTTCGTGTTTGGCGTTTTCCGCTACTTTCTTAGTTGCAGTATAATTAGAGAATCTTTCTTGATTTCAGGGGACAAGTTCTGTATTTCAATTTTCGACTTTCTTTGAAAAAATAACCACAAAATTATATTCTGGGGGACCTCCTCAAGAAATTTCAATTTTCAAAATTCGTTCTTTCCTCGAAACTTCGACATTGTCGCGAAATTTCAGCATATTTCTCAAAATTCGTCTTTTTTTTTAACAAAATTTGCCATTTTCTTTTAAAATTTCGAATTAATATCTTTAAATTCGACTTCTTTTATCAAAATGTAAGTTTCTCAAATTTCGAATTTTTATCGAAATTCGTCGCTTCTTTTTCGAAATTCGTCGCTTTTTTTTCGAAATTTCGCCAATTCTCAAATTTCGACTTTTCCTAAAAGTTTCGTCTTTTTTGGTCCGACTTTATGCAAATGTTGACTTGTTTATCAACATTTGCTTTCTCATCGAAGCTTAGTGCACCTTCTTATCAAAAAAAAAGGAATAATTTTTAGAAACCATTTTTTTGTAAATTTTGAAAAGTATTGTTTTGGAGTTTTGAATTTTTGTAAAAAGGTGAAAAACTCGAGGACATCTTCTTCAAAAATTTCAACTGTTTTGTTTTTAATTCAACTTTTCGCAATACCTAACTTATCTCAATGTTGTACTTTCTCAAAATTCGTCTTTTTTTTTACAAAATTTGCCATTTTCTTTTAAAATTTCGAATTTATATCTTTAAAATCGACTTCTTTTATCAAAATGTAACTTTCTCAAATTTCGAATTAAATCGAAATTCGTCGCTTTTTTTCGAAATTTCGCCAATTCTCAAAATTCGACTTTTGAAAATTGTGACTTTTTTAAACCGGTTTTCTACAAATGTCGACTTGTTCATCAAAATTTGCTTTGTTCTGGAAGCTTGGTCCACTTTTTTATCAAAAAAAAAAGGAATAATTTGGAGAATAACATTTTTTTTGCAAATTTTAAAAAATATTTTTTGCAAGTTTTGAATTTTTGTAAAAAGGTGAAAAACTCGAGGACATTTTCTTCGAAAATTTCAACTGTTTTGTTTTTAATTCAACTTTCCGCAATACCTAACTTATCTCAATGTTGTACTTTCTCAAAATTCGTCTTTTTTTTACAAAATTTGCCATTTTCTTTTAAAATTTCGAATTTATATCTTTAAAATCGACTTCTTTTATGAAAATGTAACTTTCTCAAATTTCGAATTAAATCGAAATTCGTCGCTTTTTTTTCGAAATTTCGCCAATTCTCAAAATTCGACTTTTGAAAGTTGTGACTTTTTTAAACCGGTTTTCTACAAATGTCGACTTGTTCATCAAAATTTGCTTTGTTCTGGAAGCTTGGTCCACTTTTTTATCAAAAAAAAAGGAATAATTTGGAGAATAACATTTTTTTTGGCAAATTTAAAAAAATATTTTTTGCAAGTTTTGAATTTTTGTAAAAAGGTGAAAAACTCGAGGACATTTTCTTCGAAAATTTCAACTGTTTTGTTTTTAATTCAACTTTCCGCAATACCTAACTTATCTCAATGTTGTACTTTCTCAAAATTCGTCTTTTTTTTACAAAATTTGCCATTTTCTTTTAAAATTTCGAATTTATATCTTTAAAATCGACTTCTTTTATCAAAATGTAACTTTCTCAAATTTCGAATTAAATCGAAATTCGTCGCTTTTTTTTCGAAATTTCGCCAATTCTCAAAATTCGACTTTTGAAAAGTTGTGACTTTTTTAAACCGGTTTTCTACAAATGTCGACTTGTTCATCAAAATTTGCTTTGTTCTGGAAGCTTGGTCCACTTTTTTATCAAAAAAAAAAGGAATAATTTGGAGAATAACATTTTTTTTTGCAAATTTAAAAAAATATTTTTTGCAAGTTTTGAATTTTTGTAAAAAGGTGAAAAACTCGAGGACATTTTCTTCGAAAATTTCAACTGTTTTGTTTTTAATTCAACTTTCCGCAATACCTAACTTATCTCAATGTTGTACTTTCTCAAAATTCGTCTTTTTTTTTACAAAATTTGCCATTTTCTTTTAAAATTTCGAATTTATATCTTTAAAATCGACTTCTTCTATGAAAATGTAACTTTCTCAAATTTCGAATTAAATCGAAATTCGTCGCTTTTTTTCGAAATTTAACCAAGTCTCAAAATTCGACTTTTTCTGAAAGTTGTCTTTTCCGGTTTTCTACAAATGTTGGCTTGTTCATCAAAATTTGCTTTGTTCTGGAAGTTTGGTCCACTTTTTTATCAAAAAAAAAGGAATAATTTGGAGAATAACATTTTTTTTGCAAATTTTAAAAAATATTTATTTGCAAGTTTTACTGCATAAAAATAGAAACCTCGAGAAAAGTCGAAACTTCGAGAAAAGTCCAAAACTAGAGAAAAGGCAAAATTTTTGAAAAAACTTTCAAATTTGGTGGTCCTTGGTTATCTTCAAAAATTGAAATACAGAACTTGTCCCCTGAAACCAAGAAAGATTAAAAAACACAACAAAGGTTGCTCTAACGCGATTCGACAGCCAAGCTGTCATCTTCAGAGAGAAAACTGTTCGTTTGTCGAAATTTCTAGCCTTTGGTTCATTATCGCGGCCGCTTTCCTTTAACAGATCTTTCTAGAAAATTTTCCTACATACTAAATTCTACAATTTACATTTCGTTACAATATTTAAATTTCTGAAGTAGATGGAAGACCTATCGCTTGATTTTTCGAATCATAATTATACGTTTCATCATCGATTGGTTCGTAATATTTAAATCAAGGAAGTGGTCCATCATTTTAGATTCTTATATCGAATGAATTCATTATTTTTACTATGATACATCATAATAGTGAGCAAGGGATGTTGAAGATACCCATCATCACATCTCGTTAAGTGGCGGGTCGTATCCAATGATTATTTTTAGTAGCTTTTAATACTAGCAGCATTTTCAGAGAATTTTAATGCGCCGGCTTTAATAATATCATTAGTTTTAATTTAATGCGAGTTTATGACAGTAGACGTACCAATTTTTCAATGTGAACCGCTTATTAACCGTTCTACCGGGGCAATTTCGTATACAGTAGCCCGGCCGGTAATAGGGAAATAATTACAGTGAACTCAATTAAACATTCTTTATAGGTTCGACGAAACTGGCTTTTCGCCTTGCGCCCCCGAGCCTCCTGAAACTTCACAGACCATTACCGACGGGGAGGCGTAACTTTTTTACGTATTGTCCCCTCGTATGTTTACCGAGAATCGGGAAATTATAGGCGAGGTTTGTGACCATAAAGCCCGCGCCGCGCGTTCAACCGGATGTTGGATTTGAACAAACAACAGCTTTCTGTATACATATATACATATACGACGTATCAGTCGTGTTATAAAAGTTCAAAGAAACCTTCTTTGAACTTTTATAACATGACTGGCTGACATGTCAACCGACCCCACTCATGTCAACCGACCCCACTCATGTCAACCGACCCCCACGACCACTATTTTCTTTATCATGCCAAATCAATCGTTTTTATTTTTAATTTCAAGATTTTTCCAAAATTTCGATATTTTCCATTTTCAAATTCTTAATTTCCAAAATTTCGACCTTATTTACAAACCTGAAACTTTTACAAAAGTCGACCATCTGGTGTATTCTGGTAAAGTGGATCCACCGTTTGGTGGTTAAAATTTCAACTTTTTCTCGAATCTTTGTTGAAAGCTACGACTTCGAAACTTTTTCTCCAAATTTAGACTTTCTAAAATTTTTAAATCTTTTTCAAAATATCGATTTCAAAATTTTCGATCTTTTTCATAATTGTTATCATTTTTCGTTGAAAATTCCAATCATTTTTCAAAATTTCAACTTTTCCTCGAATCCTTGTTGAAAGCTAGGACTTCGAAATTTCGACGTTTTCTCCAAATTTAGAATTTCTAAATTGTTTGAATCTTTATTAAAATGTCGTTTTCAAAAATTTCGATCTTTTTCATATTTGTCATCATGTTTCGTTAAAAATTCCAATCATTTTTCAAAATTTCAACTTTTTCTCGAATCCTTGTTGAAAGCTACGACTTCGAAATTTCGACGTTTTCTCCAAATTTAGACTTTCTAAAATTTTTGAAGCTTTTTCAAAATATCGATTTCAAAAATTTCGATCTTTTCCATAATTGTTATCATGTTTCGTTGAAAATTCCAATCATTTTTCAAAATTTCAACCTTTGTTCGAATCCTTGTTAAAAGCTAGGACTTCGAAATTTCGACGTTTTCTCCAAATTTGGACTTTCTAACATTTTTGATTTTTTTTTAAAATGTTGATTTCAAAAATTTCGATCTTTTTCATAATTGTTATTATGTTTCGTTGAAAATTCCAATCATTTTTCAAAATTTCAACCTTTGTTCGAATCCTTGTTGAAAGCTATTTCGACGTTTTCTCCAAATTTAGACTTTCTAAAATGTTTGAATCTTTATTAAAATGTCGATTTCAAAAATTTCGATCTCTATCATAATTGTCATCATGTTTCGTTGAAAATTCCAATCATTTTTCAAAATTTCAACATTTGTTCGAATTCTTGTTGAAAGCTAGGACTTCGAAATTTCGACGTTTTCTCCAAATTTAGAATTTCTAAATTGTTTGAATCTTTATTAAAATGTCGTTTTCAAAAATTTCGATCTTTTTCATAATTGTCATCATTTTTCGTTACAAATTCCAATCATTTTTCAAAATTTCAACTTTTTCTCGGAGCTTTGTTGAAAGCTACGACTTTGAAATTTCGACTTTATCTCCAAATTTAGACTTTCCAAAATGTTTGCATTTTCTTCAAAATATCGATTTCAAAGATTTCGATCTTTTTCATAACTGTCATCATTTTTCGTTGAAAATTCCAATCATTTTTCAAAATTTCAACTTTTTCTCGAATCTGTTGAAAGCTACGACTTTGAAATTTCGACGTTTTCTCCAAATATAGATTTTCTCAAATTTTTTAATCCTTTTTAAAATGTCGGTTTCAAAAATTTCGATCTTTTTCATAATTATCATTTTTTTTTGTTGAAATTTCAATTTTTGTCTACAATTTCAGTTTTTTTAAAACGTTGAATTTTTGAAAACGACGGAAAACGGATTTCGTTTATTATGAAATTTTTTATTTAATTGCAACACTTCGATTTTCAAAGTTCGACCTTTTTTCATTATTTTCGTCTTTTGTAAACATTTCGACCATTTTTTAAATATTTAACTTGGTTTTTACGTTTTTTAATCTTTTTCCTTCAAATTTCGACTATTCTTTGAAAATGTCGATTTTTTTTAAAATGTCGATTTTTGTCAAAATGTCGATTTTTTTTGAAAATGTAGTCTTTTTTCCTAAATTTCGTCTTTGCTTACAAATTTAGACTTTCTAAAGTTTCTCAGGCTTTCTAAAAATGTCGATTTCGAAAGCTTAGATCCTTTTCAAAATTGTCGCTTTTTCTTTGGAAAGTCCAATCATTTTTCAAAATTTCAACTTTTTCTCAAATCTTTGTTGAAAGCGACGACTTCGAAATTTCGACGTTTTCTCCAAATATAGATTTTCTCAAATTTTTTAATCCTTTTTAAAATGTCGGTTTCAAAAATTTCGATCTTTTTCATAATTATCATTTTTTTTTATTTCAATTTTTGTTAAAAATTTCAGTTTTTTTAAAACGTTGAATTTTTGAAAACGACGGAAAACGGATTTCGTTTATTATGAAATTTTTTATTTTATTGCAACACTTCGATTTTCAAAGTTCGACCTTTTTCCATTATTTTCGTCTTTTGTAAACATTTCGACCATTTTTTAAATATTTGACTTGGTTTTTACGTTTTTTTATCTTTTTCCTTCAAATTTCGACTATTTTTTGAAAATGTCGATTTTTTTTAAATGTCGATTTTTGTCAAAATGTCGATTTTTTCAAAATGTCGATTTTTGTCAAAATGTCGATTTTTGTCAAAATGTCGATTTTGTCAAAATGTCAATTTTTGTCAAAATGTCGATTTTTTTTTAAAATGTAGTCTTTTTTCCTAAATTTCGTCTTTGCTTACAAATTTAGACTTTCTATAGTTTCTGAGGCTTTCTGAAAATGTCGATTTCGAAAATTTCGGTCCTTTTCAAAATTTTCACTTTTTCTTTGGAAAGTCCAATCGTTTTTCAAAATTTCAACTTTTTCTCGAATCTTTGTTGAAAGCTATGACTTCCAAATTTCGACTTTTTCTCCAAATTTAGACTTTCTAAAATTCATTCTTGGAAAGTTGTATTTAATCGATTGATTTCTAAGATTCTAAAGTCTGACTAGATGCTTCGTCTGAAATTAAATAGTCGTTTGCATTTTGGTGGTCAAAATTTCAATGAAAAGGGGAAGTTCATCAGTAATATTTTCTTTTTCCACTATAATATTGTCTTCATATGGTACAGCTGTATACCGCTGTCATCACCTCGTGTATTTGGATAAAAACGATCCCCTTAGTGATCATTTGGGGATCAAAATGTCAATGAAAAATGAAATTTCATCAGTAATATTTTATTTTTCCATCATAATTTTATCTTCATACTTGGAAAGTTGTATTTAATCGATTGATTTCTAAGATTCCAAAGTCTGATCAGATGCTTCGTCTGAAACTGAGTCGTTTGCATTTTGGTGGTCAAAATTTCAATGAAAAAGGGAAGTTCATCAGTAATATTTTCTTTTTCCACTATAATATTGTCTTCATATGGTACAGCTGCATATCGCTGTCATCATCTCGTGTATTTGGATAAAAACGATCCACTTAGTGATCGTTTGGTGATCAAAATTTCAATTAAAAACGAAATTTCATCAGTAATATTTTATTTTTCCGTCATTATTTTATCTTCATACTTGGAAAGTTATATCTAATCGATTGATTCTAAGATTCTAAAGTCTGACCAGATGCTTCGTCTGAAACTAAATAGTTTGCATTTTGGTGGTCAAAATTTCAATGAAAAAGGGAAGTTCATCAGTAATATTTTCTTTTTCCACTATAATATTGTCTTCATATGGTACAGCTGCACATCGCTGTCATCATCTCGTGTATTTGGATAAAAACGATCCACTTAGTGATCGTTTGGTGATCAAAATTTCAATCAAAAACGAAATTTCATCAGTAATATTTTATTTTTCTATCATAATGTTACCTTCATACTTGGAAAGTTGTATTTAATCGATTGATTTCTAAGATTCTAAAGTCTGACTAGATGCTTCGTCTGAAATTAAATAGTCGTTTGCATTTTGGTGGTCAAAATTTCAATGAAAAGGGGAAGTTCATCAGTAATATTTTCTTTTTCCACTATAATATTGTCTTCATATGGTACAGCTGCATATCGCTGTCATCATCTCGTGTATTTGGATAAAAACGATCCACTTAGTGATCGTTTGGTGATCAAAATTTCAATGAAAAATGAAATTTCATCAGTAATATTTTATTTTTCCATCATAATTTTATCTTCATACTTGGAAAGTTGTATCTAATCGATTGATTCTAAGATTCTAAAGTCTGACTAGATGCTGCGTCTGAAACTAAATAGTCGTTTGCATTTTGGTGGTCAAAATTTCAATGAAAAAGGGAAGTTCATCAGTAATATTTTCTTTTTCCACTATAATATTGTCTTCATGTGGTACAGCAATATGCCGGCGTTACCATCTGGTATATTCAGGTAAAGTGGATCCACCGTTTGGTGGTTAAAATTTCAATTAAAAACGAACTTTCATCACTAATATTTTCTTTTTCCATTATAATATTGTCTTCATATGGTACAGCAGCATATCTTCATCATCATCTCATGTATGCAGGTAAAGTGGATCCAACGTTTGGTGGTCAAAATTTCAATGAAAAATGAAATTTCATCAGTAATATTTTATTTTTCCACCATAATTTTATCTTCATACTTGGAAAGTTGTATCGAATCGATTGATTCTAAGATTCTAAAGTCTGACCAGACGTTTCGTCTGAAATTAAATAGTCGTAATGTTTTGTATTTTGGTGGTCAAAATTTCAATGAAAAAGGGAAGTTCATCAGTAATATTTTCTTTTTCCACTATAATATTGTCTTCATATGGCACAGCAGCGTGGCTTCGTCATCATCTCATGTATGTAGGTAAAGTGGCTCCACCGTTTGGTGGTTAAAATTTCAATTAAAAACGAACTTTCATCACTAATATTTTCTTTTTCCATGATAATATTGTCTTCATATGGTACACCAGCAGATTTTTGTCATCATCTTATGTATGCAGGTAAAGTGAATCCAACGTTTGGTGGTCAAAATTTCAATGAAAAATGAAATTTGATCAGTAATATTTTATTTTTCCACCATAATTGTATCTTCATACTTGGAAAATTGTATCTAATCGATTGATTCTAAGATTCTAAAGTCTGACCAGACGTTTCGTCTGAAATTAAATAGTCGTAATGTTTTGTATTTTGGTGGTCAAAATTTCAATGAAAAAGGGAAGTTCATCAGTAATATTTTCTTTTTCCACTATAACATTGTCTTCATATGGTATATCAGTATGCCGCCGTCATTATGCCATGTATTCAGGTAAAGTGGATCCATCGTTTGGTCGTTGAACTTTTAATGAAAAACGAACTTTCATCACTAATATTTTCTTTTTCCACTATAATATTGTCTTCATATGGTACAGCAGCATATCTTCATCATCATCTCGTGTATGTAGGTAAGGTGGATCCAACGTATGGTGGTCAAAATTCCAATGAAAAACAAAATGTTATCAGTAATATTGTCTTTTTCCACAAAAATATTGTCTCCATATGCTGCAGCAGTATACTGCCGTCATCATCTGATACATTTGGATGAAAGCGATCCACTTAATCATCACTTGGTGGTCAAATTTTTAATGAAAAATGAAATCTCATCAGCAATATTTTCTTTTTCCGTGATAATATTGTCTTCATATGGTACAGCTGTATACCGTTGTCATCATCTCATCTATTCGGATAATAACGATCCACTTAGTGATCGTTTGGTGATAAAAATTTCAATGAAAAACGAAATTTCATCAGTAATATTTTATTTTTCCATCATAATTTTATCTTCATACTTGGGAAGTTGTATCTAATCGATTGATTTTAAGATTCTAAAGTCTTACCGGATGTTTCGTGTGAAACTAAATAGTCGTAATGTTTTGCATTTTGGTGGTCAAAATTTCAATGAAAATGGGAAGTTCGTCAGTGATATTTTCTTTTTCCACTATAATATTGTCTTCATATGGTACAGCAATATGCCGCCGTCACCATCTGATGTATTCAGGTGAAGTGGATCCACTGTTTGGTGTGATTTTCAACTAAAAACGAATTTTTACTTTATTTTTTTTATTTTTAAAAATTCCAATCATTTTTTAAAATGTCAACTTTTTCTCGAATCTTTGTTGAAAGCTACGACTTCGAAATTTTGACTTTTTCTCCAAATATAGATTTTCTCAAATTTTTAAATCTTTTTTGAAAATGTCAATTTTTGTTTAAAATTTCAGTTTGTTTAAAATATTGAATTTTTGGAAACGGCGGAAAACAAATTTCGGTTATTATGAAATTTTTTATTTTATTGCAAAACTTCGACTTTCAAATGTCAACCTTTTTTCATGATTTTCGCCTTTTGTAAACATTTCGACCATTTTTTAAATATTTCACTTGGTTTTTACTTTTTTTATCTTTTTCCTTCAAATTTTGACTTTTCTTTAAAAATGTCGATTTTTCTTCTAAACGTAGTCTTTTTTTCCGAAATTTAGTCTTTTCTTGCAAATTTAGACATTCTAAAGTTTTTGAATCCTTCTTAAAGTGTAGATTTCGAAAATTTCGATCTTTTTCAAACTTTTAATTTTTTTACAAATTCCAAAATTTCAACATTTTCCTCAAATCTTTGTTGAAAACTACGGCTTCGAAATTTCGACGATTTCTCCAAATTTAGACTTTTGAATTTTTTTCAAAATATCGATTTCGAAAATTTCGATCCCTTTTCATAATTGTCATAATTTTTCGTTGAAAATTCCAGTCATTCTTCGAAATTTCGACTTTTTCTTCAAATTTAGACTTTTTAAAATTTTTCAATCTTTTTCAAAATATCGATTTCAAAAATTTCGATATATTCATCATTTTTCGTTGAAAATTCCAAAATTTTTCAAAATTTCAACTTTTTCTCCAATCCTTGTTGAAAGCTAGGACTACAAAATTTCTACTTTTTTTCTAAATTTAGATTTTCTAAAATTTTTAGATCCTTTTTAAAATGTCGATTTCAAAATTTTCGATCTTTTTCATAATTTTCATTTTTTTGGAAAATTTCAATTTTTGTTTAAAATTTCAGTTTAAGATATTGAATTTTAGAAACGGCGGAAAACGGATTTCGGTTATTATGAAATTTTTTATTTTATTGCAAAACTTCGACTTTCAAATTTCGACCTTTTTTCATGATTTTTTGCCTTTTGTAAACATTTCGACCATTTTTAAAATATTTGACTTGGTTTTTACTTTTTTTATCTTTTTCCTTCAAATTTCGTCTTTTTTTTAAATGTCGAGTTTTTTTCAAAATGACAATTTTTTTTTCAAAACGTAGTCTTTTTTCCTAAATTTTGTCTTTGCTTACAAATTTAGACTTTCTAAAGTTTTTGAGTCTTTCTTAAAATGTCGATTTCGAAAATTTCGATCCTTTTCGAAATTTTTACTTTTTTTTGGAAATTCCAATTATTTTTCAAAATTTCAACTTTTTCTCGAATCTTTTCAAAGTTACGAACTTTGAAATTTAGACTTTCTAACATTTTTGGATCTTTTTTCAAAATATTGATTTCAAAAATTTCGATCTTTTTCATATTTGTTAT
Source organism: Dastarcus helophoroides (assembly GCA_028583605.1). Classification (NCBI taxonomy): domain Eukaryota; kingdom Metazoa; phylum Arthropoda; class Insecta; order Coleoptera; family Bothrideridae; genus Dastarcus; species Dastarcus helophoroides. The sequence continues at coordinate 41,875,932 of CM053330.1, read as the reverse complement.
CATTTTTTATCGAAAATTCCAATCATTTTTCAAAATTTCAACGTTTCCTCGAATCCTGGTTGAAAACTAGGACTTCGAAATTTCGACGTTTTCACCAAATTAAGACTTTCTAAAATCTTTATTAGGATGTCGATTTCAAAAATTTCAATCTTTTTCATAATTGTTATTATGTTTCGTTGAAAATTCCAATCATTTTTCAAAATTTCAACCTTTTTTCGAATCCTTGTTGAAAGCTGGGACTTCGAGATTTCGACGTTTTCTCCAAATTTCGACTTTCTAAAATTTTTATTAAAATGTCGATTTCAAAAATTTCGATGTTCTTCATATTTGTTATCATTTTTTATCGAAAATTCCAATCATTTTTCAAAATTTCAACTTTTGCTCGAATTCTTGTTGAAAGCTAGGACTTCGAAATTTTGACGTTTTCTCCAAATTTAGACTTTCTAAAATGTTTGAATCTTTATTAAAATATCGATTTCAAAAATTTCGATCTTTTTCATAATTGTTATCATGTTTCGTTGAAAATTCCAATCATTTTTCAAAATTTCAACATTTGTTCGAATCCTTGTTGAAAGCTAGGACTTCGAAATTTCGACATTTTCTCCAAATTTAGACTTTCTAAAATTTTTGAATCTTTATTAAAATGTCGATTTCAAAAATTTCGATCTTTTTCATAATTGTCATCATTTTTCGATGAAATGTCGAATCATTTTTCAAAATTTTATTTTTTATTAAATTCCTGTTGAAAGCTAGGACTTCGAAATTTCGACGTTTTCTCCAAATTTAGACTTTCTAAAATGTTTGAATCTTTATTAAAATGTCGATTTCAAAAATTTCGATCTTTTTCATAATTGTCATCATGTTTCGTTGAAAATTCCAATCATTTTTCAAATTTTCAACTTTTTCTAGCATATTTGTTGAAGGCTATGACTTTGAAATTTCGACTTTTTCTCCAAATTTCGACTTTATGAAATTTTTGAATCTTTTTCAAAATATCGATTTCAAAAATTTTGGTCTTCCTAATAATTGTCACCATTTTTCGTTGAAAATTCCAATCATTTTTCAAAATTTCAACTTTTCCTCGAATCCTTGTTGAAAGCTAGGACTTCGAAATTTCGACATTTTCTCCAAATTTAGACTTTCTAAAATTTTTGAATCTTTATTAAAATGTCGATTTCAAAAATTTCGATCTTTTTCATAATTGTCATCATTTTTCATTGAAAATTCAAATCATTTTTCAAAATTTCATTTTTTCCTCGAATCCTTGTTGAAAGCTAGGACTTAAAAATTTCGACTTTTTCTCCAAATTTAGACTTTTTTCGCAATAATAACAGACATATGTATCATATGTTGTCGCTGGATTGATTGTGGCTTTATTGTACCTAATATAATACGTACCTCATATCACTTTCCTTTTTATTGACATTTTTAACCCTTATTATGTGGAATTTGTCAATATTGATGATTATTAAACGCTATTTTTACTATTTCTTGTTGTTTCATTCCTATTGAGTGGTATTTTCTTCGTCAGTTGCTTTTTCCACACGTCTAGATTTTCAGTAAGGTTTTTTCCGTTGAGAGAGATATACTATCTCTCTAAAGATGATAGTTTGGCTGCCGAAACGCGTTAGAGCAATCTTTATTGTGTTTTTTAATCTTTCTTGGTTTCAGGGGACAAGATTTCTATTTCAATTTTTAATGATAAACAACGACAAGTCCGTTCCGCAAAAAAAATTGATAACGAAGGCTTCCACGGCCAGAGTCAGTACAGGATATACTTCTTCCGGAATTGGACCCTGTCGAAGAACTACTGAAAGTGTTCGACGTTTCGCCCACCATCGTAGGGGGCTTCTTCAGGAACAGAGAAAAGAAACAATACATGAAAAGAAGAGTTTTGCCTCTGGTATGGTGGACATACTGAGTTACCGTGCTCTTCTGTCTAAACTTTCTTATCCTTTGTACCAATTTTCAATTCAGAAGAGTTTCGCCTCTGATATGGTGGACATACTGAGTTATTGTGCTCTGATGTTTTGAAATTAGCTTTTTCATTTTTGTATATTCCCTTATATTTCTCTTTTCATTTATTGTTTCTTTTCTTTGTTCCTGAAGAAGCCCCCTACGATGGCGGGCGAAACGTCGAACACTTTCAGCAGTTCTTTGACACGGTCCAATCCCATCAGAAGAAAAAAAATTGTTAATAGAGTTTAATATTTTCTTTTTGTGTTAATAATGAGTTAAACGAGATATGATTGATTAAGGATATGGTGGGCGATGGTGGGCGAAACGTCGAACACTTTCAGTAGTTCTTTGACACGGTCCAATCCCGTCAGAAGAAAAAAAATTGTTAATAGAGTTTAATATTTTCTTTTTGTGTTAATAATGAGTTAAACGAGATATGATTGATTAAGGATATGGTGGACGATGGTGGGCGAAACGTCGAACACTTTCAGTAGTTCTTTGACACGGTCCAATCCCAGAAGAAGAAAAAAAATTGTTAATAGAGTTTAATATTTTCTTTTTGTGCTAATAATGAGTTCAACGAGATATGATTGATTGAGGATATGAAAATGTATCCTTTATTTGGTAACAAAATTAAAGCAGAAAAGTTGTAACACAATTTTTAACACATAAACACAGACTCTGACTCGTATAATCATGTGGCAATGTCGCATCAGTGAGCGGAGCACCTTTAGCATCTGTACGCGGCTTTAACCGGCTTATTTTTGATTGGTTCTCCGTGTCGCGTTGCTTTTCAAGGGTAGCCACCCGACGAAGTACACAATACTGAGCGCTCCAATTTATCCAAACTTCTTTGTAATGAAATAAAACGTCAATCCAAGCCAATTACAAGTACTAGACAACTAGTTAATTATTTTTTTAAAGTTTAATCCACTTGCAAAGGGTAACCCCAAAGCACTGTTAGTAGGATGCGGAAACAAGGATAGATGGCGATGAACCGCCTTCTTCAATAAGGATAGGTTGTAATTTTTGAGGAAAATTCCATTTGGTAACGAGTTCCAAATCGTAGTCTTCTGCATTAAACAGAAAACTCAGACAAAATAGAATCAGTCATTCCACGAAGTATCTGCCTTCCTGCGTACTTTAGGAACAGCCCACAGTGCATTTGACATTTTAATTTCTACTTGGAAGTTGTATTTTTGCACTAAAATCATGTTACGAACGAAGCGTGTGTCCAAACCTAACAACTTGTTAATAACTGTTAACATAATGTTGCTTTATAACTGGTCGATGTTAACAAGGTGCAGTTTGCGTAATAAAATGTACCTGAATGTTAAACTGAGCGATGTCACTATCAAGCGTAGACCACAGATTTCGTAAAGTTTCCAATGCGATCCTATAAGTTATTCAAGTTGGTTATTAGAGATCAATAAGGTTTTGACCAGAGGAAACTTTCCCAAAGTGTCTTTTGTTTCCAACTGTTACTTTGTGTGATGCATTTGGAAGCTATCTGGCCAACTCCATTATCGACCTATAAGCCAGCCAACTACGATGGACACACCACAACAATTATTCACAAAACTTGTTCAAAATCGTCTGCAAACTCTCTAAAACTTTGGGGGCAGTTTAAGTGGGCTCCTTTTAGCAGCATATGCAGTGAACACGATGCTACAAAATCGATATGTTTTTCATATATTGACTCTCGACCGTGTGAAACTTCTTTAAGACGAGAATTATTACTTGTTAGTTTTACTTGTTACCTATTTGTTACTTTTACTTGTTACCTGTTACTTGTTGCTCGTTACTTTTGTTTGTGTTGTTATTTGTGGATGCTCCCATATTAATCTGAGATCTCGGTTTGTCGGAATACAAGACTTTTTGATGGAACGGACTGGTCCTTGGTTATCTTCAAAAATTGAAACACAGAACTTGTCCTCTAAAACCTTGGTTTCAGGGGACAAGTTCTGTGTTTCAGGAATACAAGACGTTATCGCCGGATCTCCCATTAGAATCTCGTTGAAATGGAAAATTATTTGTCGCCGAATGTGCAAGTGTGTTTGTAAAGCCAACACTGATGGTTATCGCCATATCGTTAACCATCGACGAAGACGTGCTTTCACTTAGGTGGCAGTTAATTAGCTGGAGCAAAGCCACTGCACCTTTACGACTGAAGGCAACTCGCATGTTTATCATTTTAATTAAGTAATTTTACGTCCAGCATTACGCCACTGGTGCTTCTTCTTAACATCGTCCACATATTCGATGATGAGACCGAAGGATTCAACACAACACCTCGGGCCACGACGGGGTTATTAACATATTTTGTAAAGTCTTTATTATGAAAGTTGTGCGTGTTGTGTTGGATGCCGAAGAGCCCTCAAGCAACGCGATCGTAAATAAGTATATATATACTTTATGGCTTCATATATCGGAACCTTGTGTTATGTAACAAACTTGATTCGAAGACGTGACGATCCTTTTTTTGTGTACCACTCTAACTCTTGTAATCCACTAACATCACGATTAGTATGTAATGTGAGTATATCGAATGCCGATTTTAATAAACTTATCAAAATGATCCCCGCGGCGTCCGTTATCTTTATTACTCGATTGGAAATTATGGAGTAATCAGATTAATGATTAAGATCTATTTCGTTAATACTATCCTTGCAAATATATTTGAATGTTCTTGGACATTTATACAACGTCGTTACCATACTGATGATGGTTAAAACCAAACTGATGATGGTTAAAACCATACTGATGATGGTTAAAGAAGCCCGAAACTCTGGATGTTGGTTGTAGCTCTTTCAACTGCAACACGTTCGACTGTTTCATTACAGATCATTTAACTGACGTTCGTTATTCAAGCTTGAATGGATTCGCTCTAATGCGGTATTAATCCTGTGTTAATAAGAGTCACATTTTAAAAATATGACTCTGCTCATTTAACCTGTTCCACGCAGTAATCAAGTGTGGCCAAGGTACAATAAGTCGTCTTACAGTTTTTCATCAGTTCAATTATAAACACGTTACGTGTTTTTACGGACCAGAAACATTTTCTTTTACGGCCCGCGCGCCATCTTCTCTCCTCTATGATGTTTTAATTAAATTCCCCCTTTTTCCTCCGACGATGCCGTAGTACATGATTCGATTTATGTGGTGGTGCTCTACGGCTTCGCCTTTGTGAGTTGATGGAATGTTACGAACCTTTGACCTAACCTACGACAGACCGCCCACACGCTTCTTCGCCATAAAAACTCCACAAGGTGTTACGCCGGACCACCTACCCAATTAAAAGAGAAGTTCGGCTAATTTCAAACATCGAAAACACACAAAAGTGATTAGGATTATCGGACACGACGAATTCTGTCGTTGTTGGTTGTGGAAAGTAACACCAACTTTGGAACTCGTGGTCAAATCTATCTGGAGGATCTCGTTACAAGATATCGATAAATTCCAGAGATGCCCTGTTGATTAACAAGAATGCGTTAGCGGTGGAGCATTGTCTTGAAAGCTGAAAGGCAGCGCCGTCCGAATTCTTAAAATACCACAAAAAAATAACGCTTAACCTTCTAGGATATCTTTAAAATTTTAATTAAATTTAATAATCTATACAAATACAGATTTTATTTTCGAACTAAGCAAGACGAATAATGCTTTATGCAGTGGCGGTTCGTAGCCAAAAGCTGCGACAATGTTAAGCGATTTATGTTTGATCCAAAACGGGATTTCTTTAAAATTTTAATTTTTTAAAACTTAAACTAAAAATGTTGACATTTTCAAAATGTATGGTAACTTTTCGAAAATTTTAGATTCCTTAGAAAACTTGACAATGAAAATTTCTGAGAAACGTAAAAGTTCAATAGTGTTATTACAGGGCCCTCGAAACGCATTAGGTGCCTGAAAACAACCAGAACAAGACCGTTAACCTCACGGATGAATAAGATAATGACGTTACCCTAACTTTGGTGATGTGTGGCCCAAGCAGCAATCGCACGAGAAACGTAAAAGTTCAATAGTGTTATTACAGGGCCCTCGAAACGCATTAGATGCCTGAAAATAACCAGAACAAGACCGTTAACCTAACGGATGAATTAGATAATGACGTTACCCTATCTTTGGTGGTGTGTGACCCAAGCTACAATTGCACGAGAAACGTAAAAATTCAATAGTGTTATTACACGACCCTTGAAACGCATTAGGTGCCCGAAAATAACCAGAACAAGACCGTCATTATCTTATTCATTCATTAGGATGGATGAATAAGATAATGACGTTACCCTATCTTTGGTGGTGTGTGGCCCCAGCTGCAATTGCACGAGAAATGTAAAAGTTTCAGTAGTGTTATTACAAGGGCCCTCGAAACGCATTAGGTGCCTGAAAACTAACCAGAACAAGACCGTTAACCTCACGGATGAATAAGATAATGACGTTACCTCTAACTTTGGTGATGTGTGGCCCAAGCAGCAATCGCACGAGAAACGTAAAAGTTCAATAGTGTTATTACAGGGCCCTCGAAACGCATTAGATGCCTGAAAATAACCAGAACAAGACCGTTAACCTAACGGATGAATTAGATAATGACGTTACCCTATCTTTGGTGGTGTGTGACCCAAGCTACAATTGCACGAGAAACGTAAAAATTCAATAGTGTTATTACACGACCCTTGAAACGCATTAGGTGCCCGAAAATAACCAGAACAAGACCGTCATTATCTTATTCATTCATTAGGATGGATGAATAAGATAATGACGTTACCCTATCTTTGGTGGTGTGTGGCCCCAGCTGCAATTGCACGAGAAATGTAAAAGTTCAGTAGTTTTATTACAGGGCCCTCGAAACGCATTAGGTGCCTGAAAACAACCAGAACAAGACCGTTAACCTCACGGATGAATAAGATAATGACGTTACCCTAACTTTGGTGATGTGTGGCCCAAGCAGCAATCGCACGAGAAACGTAAAAGTTCAATAGTGTTATTACAGGGCCCTCGAAACGCATTAGATGCCTGGAAATAACCAGAACAAGACCGTTAACCTAACGGATGAATTAGATAATGACGTTACCCTATCTTTGGTGGTGTGTGGCCCAAGCTACAATTGCACGAGAAACGTAAAAATTGAATAGTGTTATTACACAACCCTCGAAACGCATTAGGTGCCCGAAAATAACCAGAATAAGACCGTCATCATCTTATTCATTCATTAGGATGCATGAATAAGATAATGACGTTACCCTATCTTTGGTGGTGTGTGGCCCCAGCTGCAATTGCACGAGAAATGTAAAAGTTCAGTAGTTTTATTACAGGGCCCTCGAAACGCATTAGGTGCCTGAAAACAACCAGAACAAGACCGTTAACCTCACGGATGAATAAGATAATGACGTTACCCTAACTTTGGTGATGTGTGGCCCAAGCAGCAATCGCACGAGAAACGTAAAACTTCAGTAGTGTTATTACGGAGCCCTTGAAACGCATTAGGTGCCTGGAAATAACCAGAACAAGACCGCTAACCTAACGGATGAATAAGATAATAACGTTACCCTATCTTTGTGGCCCTAGCTGCAATTGCACGAGAAACGTAAAAGTTCAACAGTGTTATTACAGGGCCCTCGAAACGCATTAGGTGCTTGAAAATAACCAGAACAAGACCGTTAACCTAACGGATGAATAAGATAATGACGTTACCCTATCTTTGGTGGTGTGTGGCTCAATATCAAGGTCGAAATGCTGTTGATTAATTAAGCTTATTGTCTCGCAGTATCTCTCTGAAGATGATAGATTGGCTATCGAAACGCATTAGACCAACCTTTGTTGTGTTTTTTAATCACAACACGTTTATATCACGTTTCTGTATTTTTATTTTTTTTAAAATTAGATTTTTCAAATTGTGTGGTTTTTAAAGACTCAATATTTAGATTTCTTTTACAATTAAATACGAAATTTCTGCAAAACTTCAATATTTTTGAAAATTGTGGCCTTTTGAAAATTTTTACTCTTTATAAAAATCTCTATTTTTCAAAATTTTCGGATTTATTGGACATTTTAATATTTTTTTGAACACCGTCGTTGCCGTGGAAAAATCTTCTATGTGCTGAAATGTAAATTTTAAGGGAGAACAAAAAACATATCGTGGCTGCAATGGAAATTTTTTTTATGTGCACCTTTTTATAAAAATAAGTTTTTTTCATAAACCAATGGGGTTTGAATGACTCTTCTCTTTCAAATAAATAGGGTTTTCTGCTTTCCTGTAAAATTTACATTTCAGTACATAGAAGATTTTTTCACGGCAACGACATTTTGATTCTAAAATTTTGTCTTTCAAAAATTTCGAATTTTTTTAACATCTCGCATTATTTTTAAAATTTTCGAACTAAAAGTTTCGACTATTTGTCAAAATTACGTTATTTTTTAGAATTTGGACTTCTTTTAATTGTCAGTTTAAAATTGAATGTTCGACTTTTATTGAAAAAAGTAAAAGTGTAAATAAATATTCATTTAGAAAAATTCTAAATCTTCAAAAACCGAATTAGTTGAAATGTTGAATTTTTAGGAATAATGTCGCGTTTTTCGAAAGACTAGATTTCGATTGTATTCCAAAATTTAGACCTTTTTCTTATAATTTCAACTTTATTTTATTTTTCAGTATTGACTTTTTCGAAAATCTGTGTATACTCTTTTAAAAATATCTTCATTTTTGAAAATATTTAAACTTTTCGGTGGTTTGTTTTTTGTATTTTTTTTTTGAAAATTAACTACATTTTTTTTAATTTTTCTGAAAACGTAAGATTTTGAAAACTGGAATTTTGACGTTTTAAATTTTTGATCATTTTTAAAATTTCAAAATTTCATTCATTTCATTCAATAGGATGGATGAATAAGATAATGACGTTACCCTATCTTTGGTGGTGTGTGGCCCCAGCTGCAATTGCACAGAAATGTAAAAGTTCAGTAGTTTTATTACAGGGCCCTCGAAACGCATTAGGTGCCTGAAAACAACCAGAACAAGACCGTTAACCTCACGGATGAATAAGATAATGACGTTACCCTAACTTTGGTGATGTGTGGCCCAAGCAGCAATCGCACGAGAAACGTAAAAGTTCAGTAGTGTTATTACGGAGCCCTTGAAACGCATTAGGTGCCTGGAAATAACCAGAACAAGACCGTTAACCTAACGTTTTTGAGAAATAATATTTTTATTAAAAATTTCGATTTTTAATAATTTCGACTGTTTTTTTAATGTCAACTATTTTTCAAAATTTCGACTTTTTTGCAAAGTTTCGATTTTTTGAAATGGAGACTTTTATAAAATGTTGACTTGTTTCACATTTTCGACTATTTTTGTTTTTTATTACTTTTTAATTTTCGAAATTCGAAAATTTCGATTTTTTTTAAATCTTGACGTTTAACGTTTTTTCAAAATTTTGATTTTGTTGACCTGAAATTTCAATCTTTTTAAAAAATCTTAAACTTTGGTTCAAACTTCTAACTTCAACTACCAAAAATTTAAACTCTCTTCAAACTTTTAACTTCTCAATATTTCGACTTTTGAAAACCTTGATCTATTTGATAATTTTTGACTTATTTTCAATATTCCTGCTTTGAAAATTTTGGTTTTTATTGATAATTTGAGTGAAAATTTCCCAATTATTCAAAATTTAAATTTTTTAAAAATTCGAATTAATTTAAAACCTCGATAATAATTCTCAGATCTTTTGAATGTGTCTACTTTTTTAAAGTTTTAATATTTTTTCTTAGTTTCGACTATAAAATTTCGATCTATTTGTTTGAAAATTTCTTCATTTTCAAAACTTTGACTTCTTTTGAAAATTTGAAATTTTTTGAAAATTTTTGCCTTATAAAACTTTTTTAAAGTTTTGATATTTTTTCTTAGTTTCGACTATAAAATTTCGACCTATTTGTTTGAAAATTTCTTCATTTTCAAAACTTTGACTTCTTTTGAAAATTTGAAAGTTTTTGAAAATTTTTGCCTTATCCTTAAATTTTTTATGTATTTCGCATATTTCTCAAAATTTAAAAAGATCAAAGTGTTAAAAAATTTCACACATTTTAGCCTTTTTCCTAAATCTGAGCTTTTCTAAAATTTTCGACTTTATTTTAATTCCCACTTTATTGGAAATTTTGGTTTTTCAAAATTGAAAATGTTTCGAAAACAGGACTATTTTTTTATTTTTTTAATTTAAACTATTTTCAAAATTTCGACATTATTTACAAACTGTCGATCCTTTACTCGAAAATTCGAAGTGAGACATTTCTTAAAAACTCATTTTAAGATTTCTAGCTAATTCGTAAATGTTTCTAAAAATTTCGATTCCATTTCAAAAGGTCGACTTTTTTTCAACATTTTTGATCCTTTCGAAAACTTTTTAAAGTTCGAACTTTTTTCAAAATATTATTTATAATTTTTTTTCAACATTTCCAATTAAATGTTCAACTTTTAAAAAAAGTGAGTTTTTATTTTAAATTTGAACACTCAAAAGTTAGACTTTTTCCAAAAATTTAATTTTTCAAAATTTCAACCTTTTTGATAGTCACGAATTTTTTGATTATTTTGAGTTTTCTTCAATATTCAAAACTTCTTTGAAAATTTAATTAAAAATTTGGGAATTTATTTTAAATGTCGATATTTTTCCAAAATTTTGCCTTTTTCCATTCGCACAAATATTGAAAATGTCGACTATAAAAATTTAAAATTTTTCTTTCAAAATATAAACTTTTTTCAAAATCGTTATTTTCTTTTGTTCTTTCTAATGGGTTACCACAATATTTATTAATTCTGAGGTGTTACGAAATTCGCCAGGGCCAGCTAGTACTTCATAATTTTGAGTTTCTTATCAAAATTACAAAATAAAGGAACTTTAACATTCTTCATGGTAGACTCTTATTGACCGGAAATATTATGTTTTCTTCAATTTATTTAACATTTCTTCGGCCCAGTTTGGAAATATTTCAATTTTTGTGGTTTGTCGACAAACCACAAAAATTTAAATATTTCCAAACTGGGCCGAAGAAATGTTAAATAAATTGAAAAAAACAGAACTTTAACATATTAACATTTCGTGAAAAACTTTAACATTTCTAAAACAAATTAGAGAAATGAAAAAAATTTAAAAGAAATAATATTTTAAAGACAAAATCTTCAGCAAAAGTTGAAATTTAAAAAAAATTTCTTTGTAAAAACTGTTTTAAGAAAAACACGAATTTCATGGGAAAAAATCAAAATTTCTTTGAGAAAAATTTGAAATACCTTTACAAAAAGGTTGAAATTGAAATTTTACGAAAATAATCCAAGACTCGGTTATTTCATTTTAGAAATGTATCAAAATGCAAAAGGAGTTCAAAATTAAAATGTCTTCGTTTTTTCCAAAATGTTGACATTTTTATAGAAATTTTAGGGTTTTTTGTTAAATTTTTTTATTAAAATTAGAAAATAAAATGAACTATAAAATGTCAAAGTCTAGTGAAAAAACTTGACAGTTTTAAAGGAAATTTGAGGAACATAAAAAATCTGTGGAAGTTGAAATTTCCAGAAAAAATTTTAAGGACAAATTTTTAAATAGGAATTTATAAAAAAATCCTTTTTATAAAATATTTAGGAAAAAATGGAAACTTCGCAGAAAAGATTAAAATTTTCTTAAATAAATCGAAATATCTAGAAGAAACTCAAAAAAGTTGAAATTGATATTTAAGGTAAAAGCTCGAATATTAGCTATTTTTTTAGAGAAATATTAAAACGCGAGGAGCATTTGGATTTTATCTTGAAATTTTAATTATTTTTTCAAAATTTTTACAAAAATTAGAAAAAAAAAGTTAAAATAGATTTTAAAATTCAGTAACTTCGTAAAAGAAACTCGACATTTCTATAAACAGAAATCGGAGAAAATTTAAAATTTCTACAAAAAATTGTTTAAGGAAAAGTCTTCGGAAAATTTCAAGAGAAAAAACTCTTAAACGAAATTGGGAGTGCTGCAGTTCCACAGTGCCTATAAGCGAGCCGCCACTGGCTTTATGAGAACTTAATTTTTCTCTATGATTTCAAATTTTTATAAAGCAAAGCGGAGAATTAATTATTTCTTGCTCGGTCTAGAATATACATTTCGTCATGAACATGGAACATTTGTAAATGTAATTCTGGAAAACTAATTAAAACATTTCTACGTAAACTTGACTGGTTGAAACCCTCGCTTAAAATTTGTAATATCATTCACTCGAAAATATAACCAGATAGTAATTAAGTATAGTAGTTACGCGATTAATCATCTGTCAAGTAATTAGATCAAAATATGTGGTCTTTTATCACTTAGTAGCTGATTACCGCGACTTCCAATAACATCACATTTCACGATAGATAGACCTTTCAAAAGTACGGGCATTAGATTCATATCTCCCCTTCTGGCGCCGTCCTGTCAGTTGTCAAACTTGCGCACGCCCGCAAGGAAGCACTTTCGCTCCTCAAAAATAAAAGTAACTCAATTGAAGAGTGAAATGTTGAGTTTTACAGAAACAAAAATAGCCTAAAAGCTACCCCTAAAAACACTCTACATTTTAGTAAAAGTTTCATCCAAATCGATTTAGCAGTTTCCGAGATTAGCCCGGACAAAGAAATCAATCGACAGACAGGCAGACACCCTAATTTTGCGTGTTATCGGTTCGTGAATTGTACAACACTTTATTTCAAACTTATTCCGGAACACTACAGTTATGATTCACTTAACCATCAGACTAACTATCCAACTGGCTGAGAGAAAGCCGACCGCGTATTTATACCGTTCCGGTTTTCAAGAACGGATCTCGATCGCTTGCTGAAACCTTTGGAGTGCTTATCTGCCGCATGATTCATTCTCGCGGCCGCTTTCCATTAACAAATATTTCCAGAGAGTTCCTTACGCTACACAATCACTATAATACAAGCTTTATAACTACATTTCGTTGCACTATTAATATGAATAACACATTTACTGAATTTTTCTCAATTATTACGTTGCCAGTTCATTTGGTCATCGGAAGACTTCAAAAGTCCTGTTTCTTTTTATTGTGTACTAACTTTTGTGCACGCAACAATGCCACATCGGACTATATACTTGACCGCAAAGGTGTCGGTGACTTTTTCAACATTCCAAACAAAACCCTCCGCAAGATTTTACGTCCCAATAAATAAATCTTGGCTGTCACTGCTTGCAGTTAAAATGAAGAATGTCGTATGTCCTCGCTGCAATTGAAAAACGAAATTGTCCCATTTGTTCGGTAACAACAGATTAGAATCTGAAGCTAACAGAGTCGCGGATATTTTAAATTCAACCATGTTGACGTTACATGAAATGAATCCTTTTATACGCCGCGACTTTTAATATGAAGGAGCTTTTATATGAAAACTTATCTGTCAGTATCACGTTTCAGAAGCTAAACTTTTACGTTTACGTCTTATTTGCTAGAAAATGTCGACAGCTTTCTCTTCAAGCGGTTATTAAAATTAATATCCTTTTTAAATTAGAAATGCCGAGGATTTTTTCCGAACGACTTAACTCGAATTCGGTAGCGATTCTATATATTATGACTTCGGTAACATCTAAGGAGACCACAAAACATAATAAGATGGTGAATTGTTAAACGAACGCTTTGTGTCATTTTGAATGGCCAGCTGCTCCTCGAAACGGATCCCCTAATACATCTATTAACCCCGATGTCCTTTCTTTGTGGAATCGTTTGCACAATGTGCTCTTCGACATATTCAGATATTGAAAATTCTTCGGCGGATACAGTTGACAACATCATTTAACATTTTATTGTTGTCGTTTGGCATGGGTAGCCTAAACGCGTTTCATCGTGACTTGATGTAGTTTATAGTATTAATCCTTCTCAAGTAAATAGCTTCAGTTGGATGACGCAGCTCAAATAGCTTTATATTATTTCATTTAGGTTGATATTTTCGGAGTTAGCACAGGTTTATTACGCGCAACACAGTAATTACGACAGAGCAACCGCGTCAGCTGAGTAACTGAACATGCCGAGGCGCGCGATTTCATGTCTGTGTTAGTCATTGCGAATGAATGCTTTTTTACTTTTACTCGCACGGCTGTCGAAAAATGTGTTTATTGGAAACTAGCCAATTTCTTTATTTTTTAATTATCACACAAGCACATTTGTATGAGATTTCAGTAAGTAATGTGGTCTTGATTAATTTTTATTAATTATGGTGCAAGTCTACAAAGATGTAAACGAATAGAAATTTAGTTTGAGTACATCTGAGACGAATGTGCACTTTACGTCACGATTCGCATGGGAAAAGTGCAGAAAGTAGTATAATAAAGTATGGAAAACGGTGCCTCTTCAGCAGGTATGCGGCAATAAATATCCCCAAACATGAATGAAAGTCGGAATTGCATTTCACAACCGAGAACATGGAAATAACAGCATTGCACTTTGCTGAGCCACTTCCACTCGTAAATCCAGCCATAAAATCAGGACGTACAAAGTAGAGTACCACTCATTCCTTGCAGAAAACAAACATTTCAGGTTTAATGTCGTGTCCATCCACGTTTTGCAACTCGGGCGCACTGGTTCATCAACTATAGATTTACGACGTAGTCTTCAGTGGCGGCTCGTAGCTAAAACTAGTGGGGGTGCTGCGACAATGTTTAACGCAGAGACTAAATAGACTGAACCTAATACGGTAAGCAGTGAAGCCAGTTGGAAGCCTGGCGAAAGCCTAGCTCCATCTAGCTCGCAATGCCCTCTTATTATTTGACAAACCTTTGCGAAGATAACATCGGCTTTTTTTAAAAAAAATGGACTGTAAATATGGGGAAGTGTATTGTGGATCATTGTTGAAACCTCAGTGAACACATTAGTGAAGGAAAATCAAGAGTTTCATTCTTTGGGTAGGTAAAAATAAAATATATAAATATTCAATTATCGGCGTGCGCGCGTCGCCATTTCACTGCAATCATGACGTGTTTACAGCACCGGCTTAACAATATTGTACACAGGCGTCGCCTATTGAAAGAAAATTATTTTACTATTACCAAGATGTCTTTGAAAATAATTCTCCTGAACTTTTACCAAAAAGCATTGGTCCAAAAGCCCCTAATTCTAAAGTTTCATCTAAATCGTTAGAACCGTTCCGCGGCAAGTTTCGTATTTATAAATTTTACTTAATCCGACCATATCAAAGAGTAGTGGAATGCACCTCCCCACTTCCCCGAATTTTAGCTTCAACTGTACGCATGAGACAACATTGAAACGTTCAGTCTATTTAGTCTCTGGTTTAACGTTTTAAAATTTTTAAACTTTCGACATTTTCAAAACGTTACTTTTCGAAAATTTTAGATTTCTTTGAAAACTTGACAATGAAAACTTTTGATAAAGTCGCTTTTTTTGAAAGGTTGGAGAAAACTCAAAATTATTAAAAAATTTGTAATTATCGAAAAAGTTGAAATTTTGAAAGGTAAAGTTTTGAAAAAAATCGAAAATTTCAATAGTTCAAGTTTGAAAACGATCATTTTTCCAAATTTCTACTATATTGCAAAATTTAGATTTTTTCTTGTAATCTCGACCTTATTTTATTTTAAAGTATTAACTTTTTTGAAAAACTGTGAATACTCTTTTAAAAATTTCCGTATTTTCCTAAATATTTGGATTTTTCGATGTACTATCTTGTAATTTTTTTTTAATTAATTATTACATTTTTTTTTAATTTTTACCATTTGCAAATTCCTACTTTTTATGAAAATGTAATTTTTTTCAAAACTGGACTTTTGACTTGTCAAATATTTGACTTTCTCCTAATTTCATCTTTGTTAATATTTTTTTTTTGAAAACTAATAATTTTTTTATTGAAAATTTCGATTTTTAATAATTTCGACTTGTTTTTATTTAAAGGCCAACTATTTTTCAAAATGTCGACCTTTTTGCAAAGTTTCGATTATTTTTTGATTTTTTTGTTGAAAATTTCGTTACTTCTTAATTTTCGAAATTCTTTCAAAATTTCGATTTTTTTGAAAATCTTGAAATTTTATGAAATGATTGACATTATTTCAAAATTTTCACCTAAAATTTCAACTTTTTAAAATAATGTTCCACTTTGATTCAAAATTATAGCTACCAAAAATTTAAACTGTTTCCAAAATTTTAATTTCTCAATATTTCAAGTTTTGAAAATCTCGATCTACCTGATAATTTTCACCTCCTTCCGGTTTCGAAAAATTTGGTTTTTATTGAAAATTTGAGTGCAAATTCCAGAACTATTCAACATTTAAATTTTTTTAAAATTTCGAATTATTTCATACATTTGATAAAAATTCCCAAATCTTTTGCGAATTTTGATATTTTTTTAAATACGACTATAAATTTCGACCCTTTTCTTTTGAAAAATTTTTCTTTTGCAAAATTTTGACTTTTTTTGGAAATTTGAAAAGCCTTGTCAACAAATTCCAACTTTCTTTATTAAAAATTTTAACCTATTCTTAAATCTGTACTTTTTGGAAATTTTCAACCTTTTATTTTAATTCCCACTTTGTTGCAAATTCCAGCCTTTTTTAAATGTTTGAATTTTTCAATATTTTAGTCATTTTCCAAAATTTTAAATTTTTGACAAACTCAAAAATTTTGACTATTTTTTTCCATTATTTTCAAAATTATCAGGGAATGTTGACCTTTTCTTCTTTAAATCCCGAGATTAAAGTCAAAATTTCGACTTTAATGTGAAAATTTCGAAAAAAACGTCGAAATTTGGTGTTTAAAGTCGAAATTTCTAAAAAAAAGTTGAAATTTCAGTTTTTAAATCGAAAATCTTACAAGGGCGTAGAAAGGACATCGATTAAAAAAAAATATTGTGTTTAGAAATTTCGACTTTTTTCTCAAACTTCGACTTTTTTCTCAAATTTAGACATTTTTCTCAAAATTTCGACTCTTTTTGGAAATTTTAACTTTTTTCTGGAAATTTCCACTTTTTCGAAATGTTACAAAGGCGTAGAAAAGACATCGATTAAAAAAATGTCATTTTTAGAAATTTCAACTTCTTTTCTTAAATTTCGATTTTAAGCTCGAAATTTCGACTTCGTTTTTCTCAAACTTCGACTTTTTTTCTAGAAAGTTCAACTTTTTCTCGAGATTTCGACTGTTTTCTCGAAATTTTAACCTTAATCTGAAAAGTTCGACTTTTTTCTTGAAATTTCGTTTTCTTTTCTCAATTTTCGACTTTTTTCTCAAATATCGATTTTTTTCTCAAATATCGACTTTTTTCTCAAAATTTTGACCTTATTATCGAAATTTCGACATTTTTCTCAAAATTTCGACTTTATACTCAAAATTTTGACCTTTTTTTATCGAAATTTCGACCTTTCTTTATCGAAATTTCGATATTTCTCGAAAATTTCGACTTTTTTTCTCGAAATTTCGTCTTTTTGCTCAAAATATTTCGAAATTTCGACGTTTTTCGCAAATTTCGAATTTTTGCTCGAAATGTTTCGAAATTTCGACTTTTTCTCGAAATGTCAACGTTATTTTCAAATTCCGACTTTTTTCCTGAAATTTCGGCCTTAATCTGAAAAGTTCGACTTATTTCTCGAAATTTCGTTTTTTTTTTCTCAATTTTAGACTTTTTTCTCGAAATTTTAACCTTAATATCGAAATTTCGACATTTTTCTCGAAATTTCGGCTTTAAACTCAAAATGTCACCATATTTCTAGAAATTTCGACTTTTTTCTCGGAATTTCGACTTCGTTTTTCTCAAAATTCGATTTTTTTTTTCTAGAAAGTTCAACTTTTTCTCGAGATTTCGACTGTTTTCTCGAAATTTCAAACTTAATCTGAAAAGTTCGACTTTTTTCTCGAAGTTTCGTTTTTTTTTCTCAATTTTAGACTTTTTTCTCAAATAAATACCGACTTTTTTCTCGAAATTTTAACCTTAATATCGAAATTTCGACATTTTTTTCGAAATTTAGGCTTTAAACTCAAAATGTCACTATTTTTCTAAAAATTTCGACTTTTTTCTCGGAATTTCGACTCCGTTTTTCTCAAACTTCGACTTTTTTTCTAGAAAGTTCAACTTTTTCTCGAGATTTCGACTGTTTTCTCGAAATTTCAACCTTAATCTGAAAAGTTCGACTTTTTTCTTGAAATTTCGTTTTTCTTCCTCAATTTTCGACTGTTTCTCAAATATCGACTTTTTTCTCAAAGTTTTGACCTTAATATCGAAATTTCGAAATTTTTCTCAAAATTTCAACTTTATACTCAAAATTTTGACCTCTTTTTATCGAAATTTTGACCTTTCTTTATCGAAATTTCGATATTTTTCGAAAATTTTGACTTTTTTTCTCGGAATTTCGTCTTTTTGCTCAAAATATTTGGAAATTTCTACTTTTTCTCGAAATTTCGACGTTTTTCTCAAATTTCGAATTTTTGCTCGAAATGTTTCGAAATTTTGACTTTTTCTCGAAATTTCGACGTTATTTTCAAATTTCGACTTTTTCGTCGAAATTTCGGCCTTGATCTAAAAAGTTCGGCTTATTTCTCGAAATTTCGTTTTTTTTTTCTCAATTTTAGACTTTTTTCTCAAATAAATATCAACTTTTTTCTCGAAATTTTAACCTCAATATCGAAGTTTCGACATTTTTCTCGAAATTTCGGTTTTAAACTCAAAATGTCACTATTTTTCTAGAAATTTCGACCTTTTTCTCAAACTTCGACTTTTTTTCTCCAAATTTCGACCTTTTTCTCGAAATTTCGGCTTTCTTTCTCAAATTCCGACTTTTTTCTCGAAATTTTGATCTTAATCACGAAGTTTCGATTTTTTTCTCGAATTTTCAACTTTCATCTCGAAATTTCTAAAAAAAAGATCAAAATTTACTAACTAAAAATAGCAATTATTGAACGCACCCTACTACAAACTGTCAAGATTGTTGGGAAAGAGGAGTGGTGGGACGCAACTGTCATCTTCCTAATTTGATCATAGTGTAGAAATTTTGACTTATTCTCGAAATTTCGAAAAAAAATTCGATATTAAAGTCGAAATTTCGACATTAGTCTCGGAATTTTAAGAAGAAAGTAGAAATGTCTAGAAATTTTTGAGAAAAAAGTCGAAATTTCGAGTGTTAAGTCGAAATTTCGAGTGTTAAGTCGAAATTTCGAGTTTAAAGCCGAAATTTCGAGAAAAAAAATCGAAATTTAAAAAAAACCGAATTTTTGACAAAAAAGTCGAAATCCCTAAACATTTTATTTTATAATCAGTGTCCTTTTTACGCTTTTGTAAAATGTCGAAATTTCTAAATATAATTTTTTTTAACAATTTCTTCCTATGCTTTTGTAAAATGTTGACTTTAAACTCAAAATTTCGACTTTTTTCTCGAAAATTCTACTCCATGCATACATATGTCAAGAAAGTCGAAATTTGGGGTAATAAAAAATTGAAATTACTGAACGTACCCTACTGCTAAGTGTCAATATTAAATTGTAAAAGGGTTGGTGCATGTATTGGGAAGCCTTGAGCTCATTGCCAATTTTTATTAAAATGTCTACATGGCTATTTTGCTTATCATAAGCTCAATAGTTGGCAATTTCGAAAATTATTTACATGCTTAAATATACAATCAGCCGTTTTTCTACTGATATTTCAATTCGTATCATCGTAAATTTTTTGGGGAATATTCATTTCGGGGAGGGTCCGGACCCCTTGGACCCCCCCCTGGCTACGTGCCTGGTAAGGAACTCTCTGGAAACATTTGTTAATAGGAAGCGGCCGCGAGAATGAATCACGCGGCAGATAAGCACTCCAAAGGTTTCAGCAAACGATCGAGATCCGTTCTTGAAAACCGGAACGGTATAAATACGCGGTCGGCTTTCTCTCAGTCAGTTGGATAGTTAGTCTGATAGTTAAGTGCATCATAACTGTAGTGTTCCGAAATAAGTTTGAAATAAAGTGTTTTACAATTCACGAACCGATAACACGCAAAAATAGGGTGTCTGCCTGTCTGTCGATTGATTTTTTTGTCCGGGCTAATCTCGGAAACTGCTAAATCGATTTGGATGAAACTTTTACTAAAATGTAGAGTGTTTTTAGGGGCTACGTGCCTGAATATAATGAAGTTGTGATAAAAATTGGAAAAATTATGTATCAGGAAAAGAAACATGAATGATTGCCTGTCCGGCTACGTCATTACCCTTGAGGAAATCGTAATTACTAGTGACAAAATGGGAAGCATCTCCCAAACCGGAAAGGAAGTTTTGATTACTATTGTATAAAATTTTCAGGATGTTTAAACGGTGTTATTTTCATGCCACGTCACGTTTATTTGTATGCATATCGAAAATAAACCTCACCGGCGGCGCGGATTCAGTTCACTTTAAAATAAAGATCGAGTGGATGCGATGTTTTTGTTTGTATCCCAGGATTTGTCTTTTTTGTGAGAAGTGCATATATCAAAGGGAGAGTGTCTAGGCACGCGATTCCGGCCGATATTCATATATGTGGAACGGTCTGATACTATCCGTATAACTCAACAGATATTTATATGCCGCAATGCGCGCTTTACGTAACGTATGGCCCTCACAAATGAACTCAAAACGCTAAAATATGAACTCTTTTTCCGATTTTATGCGGTCTAGTTTACCACTTTACCTATATGGCCACTGCTTAGGAAATACACTCATAAATATCGGGAGGATTTATATTTTTGTTGGTGGCTGAAAGAAAAATTACAGCTTGAACGCTTCGGGCCAATGTAGTGGTATTTTAGCCAACGATATTTAGCGCAGCTATTCCAGTAAACGAGTAGTTTGTTCCCGATTAATTGATCCAGTGTTTTCCAAACTTTCGACATCTGTTATCCATAATTTTTCGTAACGTTGAGTACTCCTCGTTAAAATTTCAACTAATACATAAATGAAGAAGTGTGTTTGTCTATTTGTTAAGTCTACTGAACGTATCAACGAATTTGAACAAAACATCATTCTGCAATCTGCACAAACTCTTTAAAACTGTACCAGTTGATTTAGTTAATTTTGTTACGTTTATCCAACATTTTCATCATTATCATTAAGGCGGCGGTCTGGTACTCTTAAAATGTCGAAATTCTTCGCTTGCCATTTTACAAACTACGTCAATACTATCGCTTAGAATTAAATGAAATTTGGTAATAATGTTTAGAAATGTTGGGGAATTCGGGCTTTGGAAGCAGATTTTTAATTTTTGTCTTAGTATTCCCACAAATGGGCGTACAATTTGTCTCTTTTTTTGCCTGTTTTCAGAAGCGAATATCTCGGAAACTAAACGGAATTTGAAAAAAGTACTTCCAAAGCGCGAATTCGACATCCTTGCTTCATAAGTTCACCAAATTTGAAAACAAAATATTAAAAAATAAAGGCACCATTTGTAAAATGGGAGAGCGGTGTTTGGCATAAAAATTGCGCTTAGATTTCGGTTGCCCTCACTCAGATGAGGCAGGGTACGGAGACGGACGTGATGCGGAGCAGAGAAATTTTTGCCTCTTCCCCAATACGTCATCAACGAACAAAGTATCTTCGGCTTCCACAGCTCATATTTCTTTATCTAAGCACGGCAGATATATCCTAATAATAATAATAAACAACATTAAAACATTTATTCTACGAGAGTTTGAGAGTAAAATGAATTGTTTAGTATTTGTAGCTTACAATCATTTACTGAATATTTAATGGTTTTTGTTTTGATATGTTTAGAAGAATTTTTTTCTCTCCTAAGTAACATTTTTATATTATTCTTTGGAAAAATATAAATTGTTTAGGTAAATAAATGCTATGACAGATTTAAGCAAAAAAAAATTGATTTTATATCATTTA
This sequence comes from Dastarcus helophoroides, assembly GCA_028583605.1. Classification (NCBI taxonomy): domain Eukaryota; kingdom Metazoa; phylum Arthropoda; class Insecta; order Coleoptera; family Bothrideridae; genus Dastarcus; species Dastarcus helophoroides. The sequence goes on along the minus strand of CM053330.1, from coordinate 41,854,140 downwards.
AATTGGAAATGTTATATTCTGCTAGCATCACTAGTAATCGAAAATCGACCAATTATATCTGCAAAGAACAAAATTGTTTTTCACATAATTAATTAACAGGTATTTAGATGAAGATATTTAGTCCTTATCTAGACGATAGGATAAAATGCGTGGGAAAGTAAAAATTTCTGCTCTGAAAATTTTGAATTCCTCGAAAATTTTGGCTTTTTTCAAAATTTCGATAGTTTTTTGAAAATCTACTTTTTTTTGAAAATCTCAACTTTTTTCACAATTTCGACATCTTGAAACTTTGAACTGTTTTTGAAAATTATGAATTTTTTTGAGGAATATGATTTTTATGATAATTTCGACTTTTCCTTATTTAGTTTTGAAAATTTCGACCACTCACTAAATATTTCGACTTTTCTTGAGAATTCCTATTTTTTGATGCATATTTTCAACTTTTTTTCAAAATCTTTAGTTTTTATTGAAGAATTTGACATTTTTAATTTCTATTTTTTTAATGATTTCGACTTGGACATTTTAAAATTTCCACTTATTTCAAATTCTCATTAAAAAAAAACAAAATTTTGACTTAATTAGAAAATTGTAACCATTTCGAAATTTTCCCTTTTTCTAAAATAGTGCTATTTTTGGAATTTCCTAAATTTGTCAAAATTTCAACTTTTTCATCAAATTTTTATTTTGCTGTAGATCTCGACTTCCTTTAAAAAATTTTGTTTTTATGACAATTTCGACATTTTAAAATGGTGTACAAAGGAATAATTCCGACAAGGTCAACATTTTCGAAAATTCGAATTATTAGAAAAAAAGTCGAACTTATTAGAAAACCGAAACAAAAATGGTAACATTCCAAAACTCACGAATTAAAAAAAAAGGCAAAAATTTTGTGGAAATTTAGAAAAAAGTTGTCCCAAAGTCAAATTTTTCAAAAAAAGTTGGAATTTTGAGAGTAAAACCGAAGTGCCAACAAAGAAGGATTTTCAGAGAAAATTCGCAATTTCGAGAAAAGACTGTGCTTCCGTATCTTTGTACAAAAGTTTATGTTAATTTTAAAGGAATTAACAGGAAACAAAAGGGTAAAAGGAAGCATTTTTAAGTCACCTATTTCTAACTTACCCGCTTAGAGAACTGAAAGAAGGAATACGTGTCAAAGAATTTTTTTATAAGTTTGCAATTCGGTAGCCCAATTTCAAGCTTTTCTCTCGAAATTTTGAATTTAAAGTTTAAACTATTCGAAGTTTCCCAGAGATTTTGAAATTTTATGGAAAACCTCCACAAGAATATCGAATATTTCAATTTAAAATCAAAGTTTTGTGACTAATGGGAACTCGAGCACTTCCTTACATAAATCTCATTTTTTTAAAATCTGTTATTTTTCAAAAATTTCAGTTCAAATATAAAATCGTTCTTTATATCATAATTCAAAGAGAACAGTTAGAATTTTTTAAAAATTTTGATTATTTTTTCAAAATTTCCAAGTTGGATCTGAAATTGTTTTTTTTTATTTGGAATTGCAATTCTAGAAAGAAAAATTAAATTTTTAGCTTTTCTTTTCCAGTCAAAATGAAAATAACCATAAAACAACCTATTTTTTAAATTTTGAAGTAAACTAACATTTCAAATAAAAGTCGAAAAAAAATTATTTTTGAAAAAATTCATGCAACGTCTTTTTTAATTTCAAAATTCCGTGAAAAATTTTAAAATTTCTGGCATAATTTTGTTCAAAGTTTTTTCCGGAATTTTGACTTCTCAAATTCCGGAACCTAAATTCGAGTTTAAGAAAATATGAATTCTAAATTCGAACTTAAGAAAAAATAAAAATTAGTCAAAATTGACATTTGTAAAATGGAAATTTCAGAAATCTTGTAATTTCGACTTTTTTTCTAGAAATTCTATTTTAAAGTCTAAGATTTAAGAAAATAATTTGAAATTTCCAATTTAAACTTTCTGATTTTTTTTCAGAATTTATTTAAATATATCCTTTTTTAAGTATAACATTTTCACTCATTTCTCGAAATTTTGTTTTTAAAAGTCTAAATTTTAACAGACTCTTTAAATAACATAAAATGTTGACATTTTAGTCGAAGTTTACAATTTTTCTCAATTTTAGTGGAACAGACTGGTCCTTGGTTATCTTCAAAAATTGAAATACATAAATTGTCCCCTGAAACCAAGAAAGATTAAAAACACAACAAAGGTTACTGGCTAACGCGTTTCGACAGCCAAGCTATCATCTTCAGAGAGATAGTGACTGAAACCAAGAAAGATTAAAAAAACACAACAAAGGTTACTGGCTAACGCGTTTCGACAACCAAGCTATCATTTTCAGAGAGATACTGAAGATGATAGATTGGCTGTGGAAACGCGTTAGCCAGTAACCTTTGTTGTGTTTCTTTAATCTTTCTTGGTTTCAGGGGACAATTTTTGTATTTCAATTTTTCTCAAACTCTCGACTTCATAATCTCAACATTTTGAACTTGTTTCTTGGAATTTCGATTTTAGTCTGAAAATTTTGACTTTATTCTCCATATTTTGCTTCTGAAGTCGAAATTAAAGAATAGTTTCTATTTTTTTGAAAAATTTAAAAAGGTTCTAAACAAAATTCCGAATTTTTTTGAGAAATTTTGACTATCTTTTTGAAATTTTAATTTGTAATTTTAAACTCGAAATTTTCACTTCTTTCACAAAATTTTGGTCTTAAAGTTGAATAGTCGATTAGGTCTTAACATATTTACTGAAATTTCGACTTAAATAACGAAATTTCAATTCTAATGACTACAATTAAGAAAAAAATAGTAATTTCAAGTGAACACTTGAAACTGTAGATTTCGAAAAAGTTTCCAATTTTAAAAAATGTTAAGGTTTCACCTTATTCTTAAATTCCGTATTTAATTAAAAAATAAATACTTTTTTGTAACTCTGGAATAACAAAATTAGAATTATGAGTTCTGAAAAAAGTCTATAATTCTTCACGGACAAAATTTCGAATTTAAACTTGCGATTTTGTTAAAATAATTCAAGATTTGTATAAAATAGAAATTAGTACATACAAAATCGAGAATGTTCAAAGAATCTACTCGGAATTTTAAAAAAAAGGTCCATATAGCAAAAACACATTGGGCAATTAAGACTCAATTTAACAAATAGAGGAAAAAACCCTTTCAGGAAAATTAAGAATAGAAAAATAAAAGTTAAATGCCTAAATACAAAATTTAAAATAAAAACGAAATTTTCAGATAAAATCGATATTTATGGGTTACATCATGCTAAGAAAATCTACCGCACGGCCCTGAAGTCGAATTAGTAAAAAGTCAAATTTCGATAAATAAATCAAAAATTTTTGAAGAAAATAGTTTTCGGGAAACTTTCGTTTATTTTTATTAAAATTTCAACAATCCAAATATCAAAAAAAAGTTAAAATTTTCAAAAATTATTTGTTAATTCTGTTTTAATTGTTTATCAAAGCGCGACAAAAAAATAGTAATTTAAGAAACAGGTCAAAATCTCCACTTGGAAATTTGCAAACAAATATAAATACACCAACTGCCATCAGCAACATACACATTTCCTTAAGGTATCCAAATGAATCGAGTTACACAGTATCATATATCGGTAAAGTGACGCGAATTCGAACGACGTAAACCGAACTTCTTACTCAATTCCCCTTCGAAACCCCTTCCGTCTCTGTTCTCCTAACCCCCTCAACGGGGCATTTAAATCCGAGAGCCAAATCGTATTTAGCGATTTACCAGACCCCCGCCTTAATTGTATTTACCATTTCTGCCACCCAGTTTAGAAATATTTAAATTTTTAATATTGTTACGGGCTTATCGGTTCGAATTGATTATTAAACACGTGCTGAATAATACCCACACTATTTTCAAACTAAACTCGGAACACTACAACTCAAGAATTAACTCACTTATTATTGACTTCCACTAACTCACTAACTACACTAACTCTAACTGACTGACTCAAGGGAAAGCCGACCGCCTTATATAGTTTTGGCTTCCAGGTTCTAGAAAAATTTCGCAGATAAGGCTTATCGTTTGCTGAAATTTCTGGAACGCTTATCTGCAGTTTGTTTCGTTATCGCGGCCGCTTTCCCCTTATCAGATCTTTCTAGAAACTTTTCTTACGCATTAAATTCTATTCTATCTAAATAGATAATGTAGATAATGTAAATACATTGCGTTACAATATAATAAAAGTTGACAATGTTTTAAACTTCTGATTTTAATTTTCGTAAGTCGCCTATCAATACGAATAATTAAGTAAAAACAGTACAATGTTTTCGTAAATTATCTGCGCCTAGTAGTGCCGAGCAGGGCACGTTTTGACGTGATAACATCAACGAAGTTTAGGGAAGCAGAATTTCCTCCACTTTTCGGGCTCGGCGGCAATTCATTAAAAGTGATTGAACGGATATGAGTTCGGTGCAGATATAATCTGCCGAAGATAACTCAATTCCACAGGAGAATAAACTAACGCCTCCCCGTGCATACGTGCCGGTTACGCCGTCAACGTAATCCAATCCTTGTACTCTTAAATAACGAATATTTCGTCGTGATTTGGCGCGATATCGAATGCGCCGCGTCGGGCTCATTAGTAGGCAACAACACCGATCCCTGCTCTAAATCATAGCGAAATTAATTACGTTTCATTCCCTTATCAAGTAATACACAAATCATGTTGCTACACGTTCGAATATCTGGGCTCTGCCTCGCGGCCGGCGCTGTAGCTCAATTACGCACCTTATCACCGGAATCCGCAACACAAATGTCACAAACAAACGGCCGTCCGGATGTGGCGATTGTTGCCTGCGAAGCCCCGCTCGAACTAATTCAATAGCCCTTTGTCGATTCCGGCTAAATTGTTAGCTTGATATTCCAGTAGAGAACAATGCTCATAACCTAATCTTGTTACGAAGTGCTGATCACACTTTACTAGATTATCAACTACTAGTTTTGTCTCACATTTGGGAATTCGTTAACGAGAGATTTTTGATAATCTTATGGTTACGCGTCACCAACACGCTGATGATGCGTTGCTAACAAACTGTTACGGACTTATCGGTTCGAATTGATTATTAATTGAATTGAATAATACCCACTTTATTACCAAACTAAACTCGGAACACTACAACTCACTTATTTACTTCTAACCAGTAACTCACTAATTACACTGACTGACTAACTAACTGACTCGAGGGAAAGGCGGCCGCCTTATGTAGTTTTGGCTCCCAGCTTCTAGAAAAATCCCTCAGTTAAAAGGAAAATTTTTCAAAACAAAGTGGAAATTTTAAATTCTTCAAATATAATTCTAATTTACTACGAAGATTGAAACTTCGCGAAAAAGTCAAAAATTCAAAAAAAAATCGAAATTAAGTAAAGTCGAAATTTTGAAAAAATCCGTTTTTTTAAAAAAGGGAAAATTTTCAGAAAAAAAGTCGAAATTTTGAATTCTTCAAACAGAAGTCTAATTTACGACGTAAAGATTGAAATTTTGCGAAAAAGTCGAAAGTTCTAAAAAAACATCAAAATTTAATAATAAGAATGTCGAAATTTTGAAAAAACAATCCAGTTTTTCAAAAGGGTGAAAATTTTCACAAAAAGGTCGAAATTTTTAATTTTCCAAATAAAAGTCTAATTTACGACGTAAAGATAGAAACTTTGCGAAAAAGTCGAAAGTTCTAAAAAAAAAACTTCGAAATTTAATAATAAAGTCGAAATTTTGAAAAAAAAATCCAGTTTTTCAAAGAAGTGAAAATTTTCACAAAAAGGTCGAAATGGTTAATTTTTCATATAAAAGTCTAATTTACGACGTGAAGATTAAAGCTTCGCGAAAAAGTCAAAAGTTCTAAAAAAAATGTCGAAATTTAGTAATAAAAAGACGAAATTCCGGAAAAAAAACCATTTTTTTAAAAAATGGAATATTTTCAAAAAAAGTCGAAATTTTTAATTTTTTTTTAGTTTTTAAATAAAAGTCTAATTTACGACATAAAGATTGAAACTTCGCGAAAAAGTCGAAAGTTCCAAAAGAAAGTCGAAATTTGTTAATAAAAATTCGAAATTCTAAAAAAAAAACACATTTTTTCAAAAATAGGAAAACTTTCAAAAAGAAGTCGAAATTGTTCAATTAAAAGTCTAATTTACGACGTGAAGATTGAAACTTCGCAAAACAGTCGAAACTTCTAAAACAAAGTCGGAATTTAGTAATAAAAAGTCGAAATTTTGAAAAAAATTCAGTGTTTCAAAAAAGTGAAAATTTTCAAAAAAAAGTCGAAATTTTTAATTTTTCAAATAACAGTCTAATTTACGAAATGGAGATCGAAACTTTGCGAGAAAGTCAAAAGTTCTAAAAAAAAATTCGAAATTCTGAAAAAACCCATTTTTTCAAAAAAAAAGAGAATTTTCAAAAAAAAGTCGAAATCTTTAATTTTTCAAATAAAGGTCTAATTTACGACGTAAAGATTGAAACTTCGCGAAAAAGTCGAAGGTTCTAAAAAAAAATCGAAAGTTCTAAAAAAAAGTCGAAATTTAATAATAAAAAGTCGAAATTCTGAAAAAAATCCACTTTTTGAAAAATTAGAAAATGGTCAAGAAAACATCGAAATTTTTAATTTTTCAAATAAAGTCTAATTTACGACGTAAAGATTGAAACTTCATGAAAAAGTCGAAAGTTCTAAAAAAAAAGTCGAAATTTAGTAATAAAAAGTCGAAATTCTAAAAAAAATCCATTTTTTCAAAAAACGGAGAATTTTCAAAAAAAACGTCGAAATTTTTAACTTTTCAAATAAAAGTAATTTATGACGTAAAGATTGAAACTTCGCGAAAAAGTCGAAAGTTCTAAAAAAAGTCGAAAGTTCTGAAAAAAGTCGAAAGTACTAAAAAAAGTCGCATTTAGTAATAAAAAGTCAAAATTCTGGAAAAAATGCATTTCATCAAAAAAGGGAACATTTTCAAAAAAAAAGTCGAAATATTTAATTTTTTCAATTAAAAGTCTAATTTATGACGTAAGATTGAAACTTCGCGAAAAAGTCAAAAGTTTTAAAAAAAGTCGAAAGTTCTAATAAAAGTCGAAGTTAAGTAATAAAAAGTTGAAATTTTGAAAGAATCCATTTTCTAATTAATTTACGACGTAAAAGTTGAAACTTCGCGAAAAAGTCGAAAGTTCTAATAAAAAGTTGAAAGTTATAAAATAAGTCGAAATTTAGTAATAAAAAGTCGAAATTCTGGAAAAAAAACATTTTTTCAAAGAAGGAAAAATTTCAAAAATGAGAAAATTTTAAATTTTTCAAATAAAAGTCTAATTTACGACGTAAAGATTGAAACTTCGCGAAAAAGTCGAAAGTTCTAAAAAAAGTCGAAAGTTCTAAAAAAAGTCGAAAGTTCTAAAAAAAGTCGCATTTAGTAATAAAAAGTCGAAATTCTGGAAAAATGCATTTCCTCAAAAAAGGGAACATTTTCAAAAAAAAAAGTCGAAATTTTTAATTTTTTCAAATAAAAGTCTAATTTATGACGTAAAATTGAAACTTCGCGAAAAAGTGGAAAGTTCTAACAAAAGTCGAAAGTTCTAATAAAAAGCGAAGTTAAGTAATAAAAAGTTGAAATTTTGAAAGAATCCATTTTCTAATTAATTTACGACGTAAAAGTTGAAACTTCGCGAAAAAGTCGAAAGTTCTAAAAAAAGTTGAAACTTATAAAATAAGTCGAAATTTAGTAATAAAAAGTCGAAATTCTGGAAAAAAAACATTTTTTCAAAGAAGGAAAAATTTCAAAAATGAGAAAATTTTAAATTTTTCAAATAAAAGTCTAATTTACGACGTAAAGATTGAAACTTCGCGAAAAAGTCGAAAGTTCTAAAAAAAAATCGAAAGTTCTAAAAAAAGTCGAAATTTAATAATAAAAAGTCGAAATTCTGGAAAAATGCATTTCCTCAAAAAAGGGAACATTTTCAAAAAAAAAAGTCGAAATTTTTAATTTTTTCAAATAAAAGTCTAATTTATGACGTAAAATTGAAACTTCGCGAAAAAGTGGAAAGTTCTAAAAAAAGTCGAAAGTTCTAATAAAAGTCGAAGTTAAGTAATAAAAAGTTGAAATTTTGAAAAAATCCATTTTCTAATAAAATTAATTTACGGCGTAAAAGTTGAAACTTCGCGAAAAAGTCGAAAGTTCTAAAAAAGTTGAAAGTTATAAAATAAGTCGAAATTTAGTAATAAAAAGTCGAAATTCTGGAAAAAAAACATTTTTTCAAAGAAGGAAAAATGAGAAAATTTTTAATTTTTCAAATAAAAGTCTAATTTACGACATAAAGATTGAAACTTCGCGAAAAAGTCGAAAGTTCTAAAAAAAGTCGAAAGTTCTGAAAAAAGTCGCGTTTAATAATAAAAAGTAGAAATTCTGGAAAAAATCCATTTCCTCAAAAAAGGGAAAATTTTCAAAAAAAAAAGTCGAAATATTTAATTTTTTCAAATAAAAGTCTAATTTATGACGTAAGATTGAAACTTGGCGAAAAAGTCGAAAGTTCTAATAAAAGTCGAAGTTAAGTAATAAAAAGTTGAAATTTTGAAAGAATCCATTTTCTAATTAATTTACGACGTAAAAGTTGAAACTTCGCGAAAAAGTCGAAAGTTCTAAAAAAAGTTGAAACTTATAAAATAAGTCGAAATTTAGTAATAAAAAGTCGAAATTCTGGAAAAAAAACATTTTTTCAAAGAAGGAAAAATTTCAAAAATGAGAAAATTTTTAATTTTTCAAATAAAAGTCTAATTTACGACGTAAAGATTGAAACTTGGCAAAAAAAGTCGAAAGTTCTCAAAAAAATAGTCGAAAGTTCCAAAAAATAATCGAAATTTAGTAATAAAAAGTCGAAATTCTGAAAAAAAATCCATTTTTTCAAAAAAGGGAAAATTTTCAAAAAAAGTCGAAATTTTTAATTTTTCTGATAAAAGTTTAATTTACGACGCAAAGATTGAAACTTCGCAAAAAAGTCGAAAGTTCTAAAAAAAGTCGAAAGTTCTAAAAAAAAGTCGAAAGTTCTAAAAGAAAGTCGAAAGTTCTAAAGAGGGAATTTTTTTAGTTTTTAAAGATTGAAACTTCGCGAGAAAGTCCATAGTTCTAAAAAAAGTCAAAATTTAGTAATAAAAGGTCGCAAATATGAAAAATATTCGTTTTTTTAAAAAGAAGGAACATTTTCAAAAAAACGTCGAAATTTTTAATTTTTTAAATAAAAGTATTTTACGAAGTAAAGATTGAAATTTGCGAAAAAGTCGAAAGTTCTAAAAAAAGTCGAAATTTTGAAAAAAGACAAAATTTTGAGAAATAGTCAAAGGTTTAAACAAAGTTACAAAAACTTGAAGTTTTGAGAAAAAAGGCAACATTTTCAAAAAATTAAAAGAAAGACGAAGTGTTTGCAAAAATTTTAAATTTTGGAAAAAGATAGAAATTTTGAAAAATTTTTACATTCTAAAATGTCATAACTTTAAGAAAAAGACGAAATTTGATGATGAAAACTCGAAATTTAGAAATTTCAAAATTTAAAAATAGAAATTTTGAAAAAATCCAGTTTTTCAAAATTTCTATTTTTGAAATTTTAAAATTTCGAGTTTTCATCATCAAATTTCGTCTTTTTCTCAAAGTTATGACTTTGAAATTTTAAAAAAAGTAAACATTTTCAAAAAAGTGAAAATGTTCAAAAAAAGGTGGAAAATTTTAATTTTTCAAATAAATCTAATTTACTGCACAAAGATTAAAGCTTCAAGAAAAAGTCAAAATAAAAAAAGTCTTGACTTTTCACATTTCGAGAAATAGTCGAAGTTTAAACAAAAGAACGAATTTTCAAAAGGAAGTGAATATCCTGAGAAAAGATAGAAATTTTCAAAAGTTTATTATATCAACATTAAACAAATTCATTTAAAAAAAAACAGTTAAAAAAAAAAGGTCAAAAACCCTAAAAAGTGACAAAATTGTCAAAGAGTTAACATTTACAAAATAAGTTAAAATTTTGAAAAGACTAAAATTAAAAAACAATTCAAAATGTGAAATTTAAATTTTTCAAAACTTGAAGTCGAAATGTTCAAGTTAGTCAACATTTTTAATAAAAATTCAAAAGCCAAATTTTTCCAAAAAATCATTAAAAGTTAAAATACAAATCTTGTCCACTTAGTTAGATTAAATTATAAATAGGAATGTTGGGGAAAAAAGGGCCAAAAGCAGAATGTTGATTTTCATTTACTAATTTGAATTTCTACAAAACTGTTTTCGAAATTTTAAATTCAAAAGCAAAATTTGGAAATGATTGAAATATAAATCTTGTCCCCTGAAACCAAGAAAGATTAAAAAACACAACAGAGGTTGCTCTAGAGCAATCTCTGTTGTGTTTTTTAATCTTTCTTGGTTTCAGGGGACAGGATTTGTATTTCAATTTTTAACACTAACTAAGGACCAGTCCGTCCACCAAAAAAAAAATCGTCATTTTCAGATAGCCAAATTTTTGAGGAAAAGTTAAAATTAGTACAAACTGTCAAACAGGTCAATATCAAAGGTCAATTGGAGATATTTTTCAATAACAGACAAGAACGTGAGTTAATAAAAAACGTGTCAAAAAAGTGGATATTTTAAAAGGTCGAAATTTTCAATCAAAATCGAAATACTTAAAAAAGTTAGAATTTTCAAAAGGGTGACCCAAAAACTGTTTTTCTTTCACTCAAACGAAGGCTCAGGTGTCAGCTAGTATTTTATAGATAAAAATAAAAAATAAAAACAAAGCATAAAGAAATATTGTCAAAAATTGAAATACTTGTTCCCTGAAACCAACAAAGATTAAAAAACATAACAGAGGTTGCTCTAACGCGTTTCGATAGCCAAGCTATCATCTTCAGTAACTCTCTGAAGATGTTAGCTTGGCTATCGAAACGCGTTAGAGCAACTTTGTTGTGTTTTTTAATCTGTCTTGGTTTCAGGGGACAAGATTTGTATTTCAATTTTTGAAGATAACCAAGGACCAGTCCATCCCACCAAATTTGAAACCGGTTCGTTCCACCAAAAAAAAAATCGTAATTTTCAGATAACCAAATTTTTGAGGAAAAGTTAAAATTAGTACAAACTGTCAAACAGGTCAATATCAAAGGTCAATTGAAGATATTTTTCAACCACAGACAAGAAAGTGAGTTAATAAAAAACGTGTAAAAAAAGTGGAATTTTAAAAGTTCGAAATTTTTAATAAAAATCGAAATCTTTAAAAAAGAGTTAACATTTCTAAAAAGGTGACCCAAAAACTGTTTTTCTTTTACTTAAACGAAGGCTTAGGTGTCAACCAGTATTTTATAGATAAAAATTAAAAATAAAAACAAAGCATAAAAAAATATTGTCAAAAATTGAAATACTTGTTCCCTGAAACCAACAAAGATTAAAAAACATAACAGAGGTTACTGGCTAACGCGTTTCGATGGCCAAGCTGTCATCTTCAGAGGGATACTGAGGCTATCGAAACGCGTTAGGGCAACCTCCGTTGTGTTTTTCAATCTTTCTTGGTTTCAAGGGACAAAATTTGTATTCAATTTTTGAAGATAACCACCAAAAAACAAACGTATTTCCAATTTTCGTATCCATAGAAAAGTTTTGTAATTTATACGAAATGGAAAACGAAATTTTCGCAGATATTACGGTACCTTTATCAACTAAACTAAAAATAAATAATTAATTACATATTAATTTAAACAAGAAGTTTTCACTTTAACAATAATAACTTTAATAATAAGCCCTAACGGAGGGCGAATAAAGGTATCTTAAATGATAGTTAGTACACATGCTTTCGTGGATACAATTACTAATTCGGCCCCGATATTCTGCCAAATTTCCGTCACCTGCACAATTTTCTTACAACCCCCTCACGCTTTAACGTTCGTTTAATTTATTAGAACCGTAACTTGACATGTATACAACCTGCCATAACTCTGAAGAATTAATGGAATGGATGGGGCAATTACGATGTTATAGCCTCATAGTAATTACCAAAAATTTTATCTGCGGCCATAAATTTACCTTAATATCATAACTACATGTCCAGAAGCGCTGCGTTTTGTCTTTTAAAAACGAAATGTTGATTTCTCTTTGTATTTTAAAATAACATAATTTATTAGGAAGTGCCGTTTAATTAATATCGTGCTACGGTCATTTTACAGGATACGTTGGCATTTATAACCAATGTAAAAGTTTATGGTTAAACGTTTAGCATTATTTATCGACTATGGCAGAATGAACGTTTATTGACGCTGAGCGAAAAGCCGCTAGACTAGAATTATTGCATACGTTACGCAGGTTGTATAAAATAAAATTTATTAATTCTTATTTTGTTTATTTCAGCTAATCGACGCTAGTTACCGCAGTAGTCCCTCTTTCCAGACATCGGCTGTGATAGTGCTGTGTTCAGTTCTACTTGGACTTTTTGTCTTTATTGTCATCATAGTAATGTGGAAGTAAGTATGCGTAATTACCATTAATTACCACGTAATCACAATTAATTACTCTTTACCTTTTATTATCTACTTTGTTTTATTTATACACGTTGGGCTTGTTATATCGCTGGTAAATAAGAAAGAGGAAACACTCTGGTTTAAGACAAGAGGGAAAGAGACAACGCAATAAGGCGTGGTTGCCAGGTTGTAATATTATTACTTAAATCGCCAGCGCTAGCCACAGTATCGGAAATGTGCGTTTACATTCTAAGTTTTTTTTTAAATTCTAAGCCAGATATAATTGGGTAATTGTTAAACAAAAGTTGCTTTGTTGCGTTTGCAGTTCGTTATAAAATGTAATCGAGAAACATCAGCCAAGTAAACCGTTTCAAGCGTAGTGTGCCCCTGCAACAGACTGCACGATATTATCGTATCTTCGCAATATGGTAAGACGTAATTTGGCGCTGTCATTTAAACTCTAAGGTTTAACGCTCCCGCCAACCACCCTAATGCTCAAGGCTCTGCAGTTTAATTCCCCAAAGTCATTATATCCCGAAATAATGAAGCGAAGTACAAAAGTAGTGTGGAACAGAAAGGGGGGAAGGCACTGATATCTTCACATTATTTACCCCCCCGACAAAGTAGACTGTGGTATCGAATTCTGAATAGATCTTATAAGATGTGGCTCCAAAAAGAAGGCGCATAGGCGCGGCGCCTTTGCCCTCCACTTGAGCAACTTAAAGCCGTTAATTAGGAATTACCATAGTAACTGGTGGGGTCGAATAATTACACGTGTAAGGAGAACAATAAGGCACTTAGTGAGGCATCAACGACAATAATTAGTACAAGGAGAGCCCACGACGACGTGACACCGACAACGCGCCTCCTTAAACCCATGATAATCGTTCGGGAAAGTGCTTCCGCGCTCGACATTGGCTCCATTTTCGAATTCATTGTTTATTGTTGGAGAGTCATGTAAAGCGGCTTCTAATAATGAAAAATTCGTCTTTTTCTTTAGAATTGTTTTCTTAGAAATTGACTTTTCTTCAAAATTTATTTCTCAATTCCAAGGTTTTTCTCGAAATTTAGTCTTTTCTCGAAACGTTATTTTTTTAACATTGGATTTGATTTAAAATTTTGTACTTGCTAAATTCTTTCAAATATTTTATGGTCGATCGAAAATTTCTATTCAACTACAAACTATTCTTCAAAATTTTTCTCTTTTTTTTTGCAAAATTTGTCTTTTATTTTAGTATTTCGAATACATTATTAAAATTTGACTTCTTTTTTCTTCGTACTTTCACTCGAGATTTCTATTTTTTAAAAATCGACCTTTTATGAAAATTTGCACTTTTTTCAAATCCGAATTTTTGCAAATTATCAAAATTTGTTTTTTCCTCAAGGTTTGGTTGATCTTTCGATAAAAAGAAGTTAAAACTTTGAAATTCTCAATTTTTGTAAAAGGGCAAAAAGTCGTAAAAAATTTTCTATGAATTTTTGAAAGTTTTCGAGATTTTTTAAATTTTCTGAAAATTTTAACTTGTTTCTTAAAACATTAACATTTATCTCAATACTGGTCATTTTCTAACGTCAAATTGGGGCACTGACTGAAGCAGTCAAGAGAAAATAAATATTCAATCAAAAAATTTAAAGTTTTTCCCAAAATTTACCCATTTTTTTTTTAAATTTAAGTTTCTTGAATTATTTTGGGTTTCTATTAGATTTCGTCTTTTTTGGTTTATTAATTTTATTTAACATTTTTAATAAACATAATATTTCCGGCCAATAAGAGTCCATCATGAAGAATTCGTCTTTTTTTTTAAATTGTGTTCTTAAAAATTGACTTTACTTCAAAATTTTATTTCTCACCACCAAATTTGGTGGTCCTTGGTTATCTTCAAAAATTGAAATACAAATCTTGTCCCCTGAAACCAAGAAAGATTAAAAAACACAACAAAGGTTGCTCTAACGCGTTTCGACCGCCAAGCTATCATCTTCAGGGAGATAACTTTCAATTTTTAAAAAAGTTCAGAAGTTCGAGAAATTGTCAAAAGTTGAACGAAAGTGGAAATTTTCAAAAAAAGGGTAGAATTTCTTAAATTTTTCAACACGATCAAATTTATAGAAAAAATCAAAGTTTTGAAAAAAATCACAGTTTTTAGAGAAAATCGAAATTTAATGTTAACATTGTGTTTGATTTTTGTTTTTTAAATTGCGACTTTTTACATTTTTTTTGAAATTTTGTACCTTTTTTTTGAACATTTTGTTTATTTTTCAAGATTTTTACTTTTATTTGAAATTTTGGAAAGTCTTGAAAATTCGGTAAGTTTTGAAAATTCGGAAAGTTTTGAACATTCGAAGTTTTGAACATTCGAAGTTTTGAAAATTTGAAACGTTTTCAAAATTCGGAAAGTTTTGAAAATTCGGAAAGTTTTGAAAATTCGGAAAGTGTTGAAAATTCGGAAAGTGTTGAAAATTCGGAAAGTTTTTAAAATGCGAAAAGTTTTCAAAAACTTTTGAGAGTGTTTCGACTATATTATAAAAATTGGACATTTTCCAACGAAGAATTCGGCTTCCTTTGACTATTATCTGAGATAACACCTCTCTGAAGATGACAGCTTGACTATCGAAGCGCGTTAGAGTAACCTTTGTTGGGTTTTTTAATCTTTCTTGGTTTCAGAGGGCAAAATTTGTATTTCAATTTTTGAAGATAACCAAGGACCAGTCCATTCCACCAAATTTGAAACCAGTCGGTTCCACCAAAAAAAAATCGTCATTTTCAGATAGCCAAATTTTTCAGGAAAAGTTAAAATTAGTACAAACTGTCAAACAGGTCAATATCAAAGGTCAATTGGAGATATTTTTCAATAACAGACAAGAATAACAGACGAATCTTTATAAGAAAAAGAATGAGATTTTGAACCAGAACCTGCCTAGTATATCTACTGCTGGGGGAGCTTAAAAATTTACAAAATAATTATTCTTTGTAACGTTTCATTGGCTGTTTTAATGTTTTTCTCTATCAGAATAAATAAGTATAAAATGCGTTACATTTCTTTATCCAAAAAACTAAGTAACTCGTTCTAGAGTTTATAGAACGTGCGACGGATGATTGGAATAAAATCATAATAAAATTTTAAATCTTTAAACTTTTAAAGTTCACTTAAGTACTCCTTTCTCCAACTCAATATTGCATTATTAAAGTTGGTGCCAGTAAGTATTAAATTTTAAAATTTCTCTCGTTAAATCTGTTAGCGAAATCATATAATCTTGAAATTGAAAATCCTCTTACGCCTTGCCGAACAAACTCCTATTAGGCGGAACACCATTTTAAGAAAATCGTTTTAACATTAACAGATTGTGCATCTTGTATAACGAATAATTTAACGGGATTTAGAAGAAAACAAGTTTTATTACTAGCTACTTGAAAATTTAAAACAAATAAATCATCTTTTACTTGAAAGAATCTCTTGATTGCACTAGTTGTAAAAAAAGGACATAAAAAAATAAAGAATAATAAAAAAGTGATTTTTATTAAGCATTAATGTCCAAATAGATGGTCTATTACAACCTTCATTTTTATAGCAGCTTTTAAGCGGTACAGTACTATTAGCTTGCTACCAAGATTTATTAGCTTTCAATTTAAATTCCTCCTGATTATTTATACAATAAATCTACCGTAATTACATCTATCGCAACCGCATTCTAGTTTTTACTGTATTTCGAATTTCAATTTCCGTTCAATTAGTGTCTTAGCGAAACCCTTTGAAAGGCTCAACAAATTCGTGACGGTTTAATACAAAAGTTGGGAGAGAAATGCATGTTGCATGTCAGTCGGGTCGTGCATTTACTCGAAAATGTCAAATGCAAGGAGGGGTGGATACTGTACACAACGAAACTTTTCTAATGCATGTCACTCATAGTTTTCTTTTCTGTCGGAAAGGAAAAACCGCAGCCGACGTATTTAGTTCACGTTGATTCTTATTTCTCCCCTTTTCAGACGCTGCCAAGTCATAACGATTTCATTCCGTTTTTCTAGACTTTTCGGGCCTCGGTGTGTTTACTCATTCGTTCGTGAAAATACGACAGTTGTTTTTAAAATCGTTGAGTGGCAATAATTTAAACTAAACGGGCATCAGGTCTGGAAAATGTATCTGATTAATTAGTTCGTACGTCTTGTAAAAACGTTGTTATTAGTCGTTAATATTGACTGTTTAAAAAATAATTGATTTTTGACGTTCGGTGTTCACTGGTCAATTGCTTTTCTATAGATTTTTTTGAAATTCCTGTCAAATGTTAGTAACAGTGTTGCCCATACATCTGCTGAATTAAAAGACCCGTGTTGATGCCAAAGTTGAAATATTCAATGTCAAACTTAAGACTTTTAACGTGTAAAATATAAACGAAGAATGTTTTCGAAAATAATTTATTGCGACTAAACCTTTCTATATATTTTTATGAAAAAGAAACATATTATATAGAGCGATACTGTGAGTAAAATAGTAAAATATCAGGATTTTTAGCGGCGTCGTTTGAATGTAATCGAAATTTAAAAATTATACATGAATCGATGCTTCATTCCGCGCGTTAGGGAAACATTTTGAAGTAATAACAAGTAGAAGCTGCACTACTCCTAGATACTTTTGGCAAGAGCTTCGACGCGTCAATTTTTAAAATAATACATATACATAACACATCGATCGATGCTTCCTCTGGCACGTTAGGAAAACATCTTGAAGTAATAATAACGTAGCAGCTGCACTAATCTTAGATACTTTTGGCAAGAGCTTCGACGCGTCAATTTTTAAAATAAGACATATACATAACACATCGATCGATGCTTCCTCTGGCACGTTAGGAAAACATCTTGAAGTAATGACATAGCATCTCCACTACTCCTTTTAGATCGCTTTGGCAAGAGCTCCAACGTGTAGATTTTTCGTATTAGCAATGTTGCCTAGGGCTGCTGGGTGTGGCTCTTGCCCCCCCCCCCCCCGGGTTATTCAGCCAAACGAACATTTATGTTCAACTGAGAAAACTTTTTCTAAAAAATGTCCATTCGTCAAAATACATTCTTTGAGATATCGACATTTTCTCGGTATTTAAGACTTATTTCTCAAAATTCGTCCTTCTTCACAAATTTCTTTTGTAATTTCCTAATTCGTCCTTCTTCACAAATTTCTTTTGTAATTTCCTAAGTAATTCTTCTTCTTCTTCATTCTCTGAGGTAAGTTTCTCTGTGATAGGTATCTCAACCTGTTCTGTCCTAGAATTCGATTTATTTTATCAGAATTCGACTTTCTCAAAATTTCGAATTTTTAGTTATTTATTTTTTGTTTCGTTAGAATGGACTGGTCCTTGGTTATCTTCAAAAATTGATACACGAATCTTGCCCCCTGAATGCAAGAAATATTGTTGTGTTTTTTAACCTTTCTTGGTTTCAGAGGACAAGATTTTTTCAAACAACTTTTTTTAAATTTTTGGAAACAAAAATTAATATTACTTTTTCAAAAAGTATCGTTTTTTAAAAGCTTTAGACTTTTTTCGATTCTTTTTATAAATTCTATAATAAAGATTTCGTTTAAAACTTTTTTGAAAATGTTGCCTTTTACAAAATTTTCCCAAAATAGGTTAAAATATTGAAAAAATGAAAATTAAATAAGATTTTGATTTTTTCCCAAAATTTCAAATTTTTATTCTTCATGGTAGACCCTTATTAAAATATTTCCAAACTGGGCCGAAGAAATGTTAAATAAATTGAAAAAAACATTCAAATTTTTAATTCAATTTTCTATTAAATTTTGATTATATTTGAAAGTTTCGAATTTTTGAAATTGGGGTATTTTTTAAGATTTGTTGACATTTGCGCCTATTTTAAAAAACTTTAATATTTTTTTTAAGAATTTTGTTATTTTTTAACATTATAGAATTATTTTGAAAATTTCGACTTTTGTCAAAATTTTGATTTCTTTTTTTTTGGTTAAATATTCGACGCTTTTCAAAATTTTATTTTTCTTCCAAGTTCCAATCAAAAACTTCAACTTGTTAAAAAAATATTCATTTTTTCCAAAATTATAATTATTCAACATTTTGACGTTTTCCAAAATTTTAATTTTGTTGCTTTTCTTCAACTTTGTTCGAATTTTTGAAACTGGTTTTTAATTTTATTAAAGTATCGATATTTTGTTAATAATATTGACTATTTTCAAAAATTTAGATTTCCAAAATTTAGATTTCTTGAAATTTCGAATGTATTTGAAAATTTCGTTGTTTTTTCAAATTTTAAAAATTTTTAATGTCAACTCTTTAAATATTTTGAGTTTTCTTGACAATCAATTCTTTTTAGAAATTCTATAATAAAGATTTCGTTTAAACCTTTTTTGAAAATGTTGCCTTTTACAAAATTTTCCCAAAATAGGTTAAAATATTGAAAAAATGAAAATTAAATAAGATTTTGATTTTTTCTCAAAATTTCAAATTTCTTAGAAAATTTCAATTTTTTTCCAAAATTTCGAGTTTTTTCCAATATTTCGAATTTCTCACAAAATGCCGATTTTTTTTTTAATTTCAAATTTCTTACAATATTTCGAAATTTTTCCAAGATTTCGAATTTCTTCCAAAAAAATATCAAATTTCTTACAAAATTTTAAATTTTTCCCAAAATTTCGATTTTTTGCTCAAAATTTCGATTTTTTCCTGATATTTTAAATTTCTTACAAAATTACGAATTTTTTCCAAAATTTCAAAATTCTTACATAATGTCGATATTTTCCCAAAATTTCGAATTTTTTCCAAAATAGCAGATTTCTTACAAAATTTTAATTTTTCCCCAAATTTTCAAATTACAAAATTTTGATTTTTTCCCAAAAGTTCAAATTTTTTTATTTTTGTCAAAATTTTGGTTTTTTACCCAAAATTTTGAATTTCTTACAAAATTTCGAATTTTTTAAAGTATTTCAAATTTCTACAAAATTTTGATTTTTTCCCAAAATTTCAAATTTCTTAAAAAATTTCGATTTTTTCCCAAAATTTAGATTTTTCCCAATATTTCGAATTTCTACATAAGTTCGATTTTTTTTTAAATTTCGACTTTCCCAAAATTTTGATTTTGCCCCAAAATTTTAAATTTCTTACAATATTTCGATTTTTTCCCAAAATTTCAATTTTTCCACAAAATTTCGAATTTTTCCCAAAATTTCGATTTTTTCCCCAAAATTTCGAATTTTTCCCAAAATTCAAATTTTTCCCTAAATTTTGATTTTTTCCAAAAATTTCAAATTTCTTGGAAAATTTCATTTTTTCCCAAAATTTCGAATTTTTACAAAATTTCAATTTTTTTCCCCAAAATTTCAAATTTCTTACAAAATGTCGATTTTTTCCCAAAATTTCGAATTATTCCCAAATTTTCGAATTTTTGACTAAATTTCGAATTTCTACAAATTTTCGATTTTTTTTCCCAAAATTTCGAATTTTTCCCAAAATTTCGAATTTTTCCCAAAATTTCGATTTTTTCCCCAAAATTTCGAATTTTTCCCAAAATTCAAATTTTTCCCCAAATTTTGATTTTTTCCAAAAATTTCAAATTTCTTAGAAAATTTCATTTTCTCCCAAAATTTCGAATATCTACAAAATTTCAATTTTTTTCCCCACAATTTCAAATTTCTTACAAAATGTCGATATTTTCCAAAAATTTAAAATTTCTTACAAAATGTCGATTTTTTCCAAAAATTTCAAATTTTTTCCCAAAATTTCGAATTATTCCCAAATTTTTGACTAAATTTCGAATTTCTACAAATTTTCGATTTTTTTTCCCAAAATTTCGAATTTTTCCCAAAATTTCGATTTTTTCCCCAAAATTTCGAATTTTTCCCAAAATTCAAATTTTTCCCCAAATTTTGATTTTTTCCAAAAATTTCAAACTTAGAAAATTTCATTTTCTCCCAAAATTTCGAATATCTACAAAATTTCAATTTTTTTCCCCAAAATTTTTTTACAAAATGTCGAGATTTTCCAAAAATTTAAAATTTCTTACAAAATGTCGATTTTTTCCAAAAATTTCAAATTTTTTCCCATAATTTCGAATTATTCCCAAATTTTTGACTAAATTTCGAATTTCTACAAATTTTCGATTTTTTTTCCAAAATTTCGAATTTTTCCCAAAATTTCGATTTTTTCCCCAAAATTTCGAATTTTTCCCAAAATTCAAATTTTTCCCCAAATTTTGATTTTTTCCAAAAATTTCAAATTTTTCCCAAAATTTCGAATTTTTCCCAAAATTTCGATTTTTTCCCCAAAATTTCGAATTTTTCCCAAAATTCAAATTTTTCCCCAAATTTTGATTTTTTCCAAAAATTTCAAATTTTTTCTCAAAATTTCGAATTATTCCCAAATTTTCGAATTTTTGACTAAATTTCGAATTTCTACACATTTTCGATTTTTTTTTCTCAAAATTTTTTACAAAAGGTCGATATTTTCCAAAAATTTAAAATTTCTTACAAAATGTCGATTTTTTCCGAAAATTTCGAATTATTCCCAAATTTTCGAATTTTTGGCTAAATTTCGAATTTCTACAAATTTTCGATTTTTTTTCCCAAAATTTTTTACAAAATGTCGATATTTTCCAAAAATTTAAAATTTCTTACAAAATTTCGAATTTTTTTCCAAGATTTCGAATCTACAAAATTTCTATTTTTTTCCCAAAATTTCAAATTTCTTACAAAATGTCGATTTTTTCCAAAAATTTAAAATTTCTTATAAAATTTCGAATTTTTTCCCAAAATTTCGAATTTTTCCAAATTTTCGAATTTCTCCAAATTTTCGATTTTTTTTCCCAAAATTTTTTACAAAATGTCGATATTTTCCAAAAAATTTAAAATTTCTTACAAAATTGCGAATTTTTTTCCAAAATTTCGAATTATTCCCAAAATTTCGAATTTTTTCCAAGATTTCGAATCTGCAAAATTTCTATTTTTTTCCCAAAATTTCAAGTTTCTTACAAAATGTCGATTTTTTCAAAAAATGTCAAATTTCTTACAAAATGTCGATTTTTTCCAAAAATTTAAAATTTCTTATAAAATTTCGAATTTTTTCCCAAAATTTCGAATTATTCCCAAATTTTCGAATTTTTTAATAAATTTCGAATTTCTCCAAATTTTCGATTTTTTTTCCCAAAATTTTTTACAAAATGTCGATATTTTCCAAAAATTTAAAATTTCTTACAAAATTTCGAATTTTTTTCCAAAATTTCGAATTATTCCCAAAATTTCGAATTTTTTCGAAGATTTCGAATCTACAAAATTTCGATTTTTTTCCCAAAATTTCGAATTTTTTCCCAAAATTTCGAATTATTCCCAAATTTTCGAATTTTTGACTAAATTTCGAATTTCTACAAATTTTCGATTTTTTTTCCCAAATTTTTTTACAAAATGTCGATATTTTCCAAAAATTTAAAATTTCTTACAAAATTTCGAATTTTTTCCCAAAATTTCGAATTATTCCCAAAAATTCGAATTTTTTCGAAGATTTCGAATCTACAACATTTCGATTTTTTTCCCAAAATTTCAAATTTCTTACAAAATGTCGATATTTTCCAAAAATTTAAAATTTCTTATAAAATTTCGAATTTTTTCCCAAAATTTCGAATTATTCCCAAAATTTCGAATTTTTCCCAAGATTTCGAATTTTTTACGAAAAAAATTCAAATTTCTTATAAAATTTCAATTTTTCCCAAAATTTCAACTTTTCCCAAAATTTTGAAATTTTGCCAATATTATTAATTTTTCAGAAAATTACAATTTTTATTGAAATTCTGTATTTTCGTAAAAAATTTAAATTTTACTCAAAACTAAGAACATTCTTATTTTTGACTTTTCTTTTGAAACTGAAAATTCTTCAGATTTTTAAAATCTCGACATTGTTTCTTAAATTTTGAGTATTTCTGAAAAATGTTGACTTCCAAAATTTAAGTTTTGAGATTTCCGAATTTATTTTAAAATTACGATATTCTTTTCAAATTTTCAAAGGTTCTGGAAAAAACAGTTTATTTTTCGAACTTGCAACTATCGAAGTTTTAACTTTACAAGCAAACATTCGAATTTTTCGTCAAAGATATTTAAACTGGAGTTTTCGCTTTTTCCGAAAAATTGATTTTTTGTCAAATTGCGTTGCTGTGAACTTCTCGAATTTTTTTAGAACTTTCTCTTTTTTTTTTAAATTTTCTCCCTTTTATGATCAAAATTTCGACGTTTTTTCGAAGTTATGGCTTTTTCAGAATTTGAATTTTTTTCGAAATTTTGACCTTGTTTGAAAAGTTCGACTTTTTATAAAAACTTCGAGAATTTTCCAAAATTTTTTTGAAATTGTTAACTGTTTTCTCAAAATTTCGAATTTTTGTAACTACTTTTTGAAAATGGGCCCGTTTATTAATTTTTAATTTTTTTTGTAGATACGAACTTCCAAATTGCGATTTTTTCAATTTTGAACGAATTCTACAAAACGAATTAGATACTTGACTAAATTTTGATTTTAAAGTTGCTATTTTTAGAAGGGGCATTTTTTATGTTTAAACTTTGGTGGAACGAACTATATCTTCAAAAATTGAAATACAGAACTTGTCCCCTGAAACCAAGAAAGATTCAAAATTGAAATGCAAATTTTTCAGGGGACAAGATTTGTATTTTAATTTTTGAAGATAACCAAGGACCAGTCCGTTTTTTTTTTGATAATGGATTAAATTTTTTTAAGAACGGTTCAAGATTTCGAAAAGAAGTCCAAAATTCATCGCGAAATTAAAATTGCAATACAACGACAGCTTGACCATCGAAACACGTTAGAGCAGCCTTTGTTGTGTTTTGTAATCTTTCTTGGTTTCAGGGGACAAGTTCTATATTTCAATTTTTAAGTTTAAACTATAGGTTTCCAAAAATGTAGAAATTTGGAACAATTTTGGAGAAATGGGAATTTCGAAATTACGATGTTTCGATCAAAATGTGGGAAAACATTTTTTTTAACTATTTTTTTGAAACGTTTTTTTTGATACATTTCAAAGTTTTTTCTCGAAATGTCGACATAATTTCGAAATTTTGCTTTTGAATTAAAAATTTCGAGAAATAGTTTTGTAGAACCTGCAAAGTTTTTTTGACCCTAATCCCTGCCTTAGGACTTTATTTGTAGTCTAGAAATTTTAACTTAAGATATTAGATTTTAACTTTAAGTTAAAAAAACAGTTTATAAAAAGACAAAATATGCACTGATCACTAGCAAAAATTTTGAAAAAGTTGTGTGAAAACAAATTGATCAACGATAGCAGCTCTCAACGCGTTTAGGCAACTTTAAATACAGTCGCTGGTATTATTCGTTATATAAAAATTGCCTACCAGTTAATGCCCATTTTTACTATCTTAGAGGCTGAATTTTGAAAAAATTCTCTCTTAGGGCTCACCTTCGTATTACGGAGAACATCTGTGTGAAATTTCATGCTCCTAGACCCACCCGTTTAGGCCGTGCGTTATATGTCAGTCAGTGTTAGAGATTTATTAGATACTTGATATAGTACTAAAGACAATTAATTATTCGCCAAATTTAGCTGACGAAGTCTCGAGTAATAACTATTTTAACAGAAAAAGGGAAGAGAATCCTAGAGAGAATCTCTTGCAAGGTTTAAATTTCGCGATGCTCACGTTGTTGCTGCACTGCAATATTTTAAGTTTTTTAGTGAAGCCAAAACATTTTATTTTTCGAGGAAGATGCTCGCGCTTGTTATTTATAAAACTGCTATACTGCAAGCGTTTTTATTTCCTAGTTTTAAATTACGTTTTTAAAAAATGCATTCCATAATGAAATAACTTCAAATAACTTCGCTTTAAATTCAGTTGTGCATATTCAAAGTTACTTTGTTGAATACAAAAATTTGCAGAATATATCCAAATGCTGACAAAATTAATCACATCAAGAGCCACCCGAAAAAGCAGCCATCCATAATGCTGTAGGACGACCGTAAAATAAGTGAGTTATGATCTGAAACACCGTCGAATAGTTTTTTAATTTCAGAAATTTCGTCATGTTCATTTATCACTGGATAAGCAACGCCATTTATATATTTCCACAAAAACACCATAATGACTTGTTTAAAACAGATAATATCCGAAGCATTTAACTTGTTCACGTACCGAAATAAAAACAAAACGTCCAAACGACTAGATTTATAACACCATCTCCAACTTTAAACATTAACGTTCCCAGTTTAGACCTCTACTGCTACTTGTTCGACAAGAAAGAATTTTTCTACTGATGTGTACCTCTGCAGGTAAACAAAAATCACGTTATTTCGTTATATATGCAAGGTGTGGTGGAATGAAACATAATTAACTCAGGTTTGGGCAACCTATCATAAGTTTTGACTAGTTGTGTCTCGGAGTGCCGATAAACGTGAAAACATGTTAACAATTTTGACTTACAAATAAATTGTAATCATTGATACTATAATGAATTTCAAAATTCGAAAAAAAAAACAGTTTCAAGTTTTCACTTCTGTCAGCAGTCCTGGAGACTGCCTAATTTTTATTTAATGTGTTTCGAGACATTACCACCAAAAACGCATCGTTTGAACAATCAAAAGCCGATCTTAATGGTGATGGTACACAAGGAGTAAAAACGTCTTTTTCGGCCGTAAAACATCACCCCCACTTACCTCGTAAATAAGATAGTAACATTCGAAAACGGCAATAAATTTGGGCTCGTTAGTTTAATTGCGTAGAGTGCGTTATCGGGCAGCTGATGGGTAGAGTATTGGGCCTATTTTTCATCTAACCGTTGGCCTAAAACAGCGCAGTCTTTTAAAATGGATCAATGAGACCCGGTTAATAGACGTCGTTAAATCTTGAAGTGTATAAAAGGTGGTTGCTTTGACGGGCTTCAATTCAATTCGATGCACTTAAGATAAGGAAGGTTATGTTGGTGTGCTTTTTGTCAAAAATCGTTAAGTAGCTGGCAGGAGACGAGATGTCTTGTGACTTAATTGCATCGAATTAGTACACATTAACGTATCGTTATGCGCTACCAGTTCGCACAATTAAACATTATGGATTTTTCTATATTTTTTTGCACAACTTATTCATAAACAGTAGTCGATTTACTTTACAACTAACTTAGGGGTGCGTTTGCTGACATATATTTGCCTTAAAAACACTCTAGCGTATTCGATATCTCAAAGCGCCTAATAAACAATTTCGTTCCTTCCTAATTGCTTGTAAACATTCAACGAAAGTCGCAAACCTATGAATAATTTCTTCGGCTGTGTGCGATCCTAGTAGCTTCTTAATAATAACTATTTACTGATAACCATGTAATACTCATAATACTGTTAACCATCTAATACTGTTAACCATCTAATACTGTCAACCATCTAATATTATTAACCATCTAATATTGTTAACCATCTAATTCTGTTAACCATCTAATAAACAAGTTTTAACTTCATATTCGTTTACAGTATGTATAACACACCAAATAATCACGTTATGGTATTACGAGTAATTCCAAAACGTACCAAAAGTATGACCAGGATATTAATATTGGAGGGAAACCTTTGGATGAAAACTAAAAGTAAAGAATGTTTCAAATCCTAGTAAAAGTCTGCTGGGCAAATTAGCATCGTGAAAAGACGCGATTACCCCGAAGTGCGACATAATTTCTCTGACGCTTAACCGAATTAAGGACTATCTAATTTGAAGCAAAATTCCCTTAATTTAAATATTTGTTTAGAATAAAATAGAGATTAGCATTTCGAGTCGATCTTACGCGACGGTGCCGTGATAATTGCATTTCACTAAAGCCACTTTCGCCTCGCGCTTTTGCGACAAACTAACCTTTTTAAAACGAGCAATAACGAGAAAATTCCACCAAGAGCAAATTGATTTACGCAAATCACTTTTGCAACTAACTCTGCTTCGACCTCTAACGAAAACAATTCATCTATTTAGAGCCGGAGAGGATGAGCCGAGCCGGAGCGGCCGTATTATGCAAATTGATTTTCATCTTTCCCTCTTGTTGCTTTCCTAACAGCGGAATATGTAAATAGTTTACTAGTTTTACTTTTGGGATGTGAATCGTTCTATGTGTGGCGGAAAGGGAAAGTATGTTTTACTACGACGAATATAGTAAATAGCATTTTTATCGTTTTGTTCTATATTTGGTTTCCCACTAAATAAACCAGTATTATTTTGTCAACATTTTGTGTATTAGTTCACTCGATTCACTATTGGAGATCAAAATTTCGCTGAGAAACTAAAATTAATTAACAATATTTTATTTTTCCACCATAATTTCATCTTCATATTGGGAAGAAGTACCTAGTATATGCTATAGATGGTAAGAACTGAGACGCTTCGTCTGAAACTAAATAAATGGGGTATTCAATCAAAACCGATGATACTGAATACTGGCCGATGCTTTGGTGGTCAAAATTTCAATGGAAAAGGAAAGTTCATCAGCAATATTTTCTTTTTCCACTATAATTTTGCCTTCATGTGGAACATTTTTCTATTTGGGTCTAATCAACTCATCTTAATAATCATTTGGTAGTGAAAATTTTAATACAAAACGAAAGTTCATCAGTAATAGTTTCTTTTTCCACTATAACTTGGTCTTCATGTGGAACATTTTTCTGAGCTGTATTTTTTAGATCCAGCTTAATAATCACTTGGTGGTCCAACTTTCAATGAAAAATGAAACTTCATCAGTAATAGATTCTTTTTCCACTATAACTTGGTCTTCATGTGGTACATTTTTCTAAGCTGCGTGGTATAGATCCATCTTAATAATCATTTGGTGGTCAAAATTTCAATGAAAAAACGAAAGTTCATCAGCAATAGATTTTTTTTCCACTATAACTTGGTCTTCATGTGGTATATTTTTCTAAGCTGCGTGGTATAGATCCATCTTAATAATCATTTGGTGGTCAAAATTTCAATGAAAAACGAAAGTTCATCAGTAATAGTTTCTTTTTCCACTATAACTTGGTCTTCATGTGGAACATTTTTCTGAGCTGTATCTTATAGATCCAGCTTAATAATCACTTGGTGGTCCAACTTTCAATGAAAAACGAAACTTCATCAGTAATAGTTTCTTTTTCCACTAAAACTTGGTCTTCATGTGGTACATTTTTCCAAGGTGCGTTCTATAGATCTATCTTAATAATCGTTTGGTGGTAAAAATTTCAATGGAAAACCAAAGTTTATCAGTAATAGATTCTTTTTCCATGATAACTTGGTCTTCATGTGGTACATTTTTCTGAGCTGTATCTTACAGATCCAGCCTAATAATCACTTGGTGGTCCAACTTTCAATGAAAAGCGAAAGTTCATCAGTAATAGATTCTTTTTCCACTATAACTTGGTCTTCATGTGGTACATCTTTCTAAGCTGCGTGGAATAGATCCATCTTAATCATTTGGTGGTCCAAATTACAATGAGAAATGAAAGTTCATCAGTAATAGATTCTTTTTCCACGATTACTTGGTCTTCATGTGGTACATTTTTCTAACTTTATCGTATAGATCAATCTCAATAATCATTTGGTGGTCGAAATTTCACTGAAATACGAAAGTTCATCAGTAATAGTTTCTTTCTCCACTATAACTTGGTCTACATGTGGAACATTTTTCTGAGATGTATCTTATAGATCCAGCTTAATAATCACTTGGTGGTCCAACTTTCAATGAAAAATGAGACTCCATCAGTAATAGATTCTTTTTCCACTATAACTTGATCCATGTGGTACATTTTTCTAAGCTGCGTGGTATAGATCCATCTTAATAATCATTTGGTGGTCAACATTTTTAATGAAAAACGAAAGTTCATCAATAATAGTTTCTTTGTCCACTATAACTTTGTCTTCATGTATACATTTTTCTAACTTTGTCGTATAGATTCATCTCAATAATCATTTGGTGGTGAAAATTTCAATGAAAAGTGAAAGTTCATCAGTAATAGTTTCTTTTTCCACTATAACTTGGTCTTCATGTGGAACATTTTTCTGAGCTGTATCTTATAGATCCAGCTTAATAATCACTTGGTGGTCCAACTTTCAATGAAAAACGAAACTTCATCAGTAATAGCTTCTTTTTCCACTATAACTTGGTCTTCATGTGGTACATTTTTCTAAGCTGCGTGGTATAGATCCATCTTAATAATCATTTGGTGGTCAAAATTTTTGATGAAAAACGAAAGTTCATCAGTAATAGTTTTTTTTTCCACTATAACTTTGTCTTCATGTGATACATTTTTCTAACTTTGTCGTATAGATCTATCTTAATAATCATTTGGTGGTGGAAATTTCAATGAAATGCGAACGTTCATCAGTAATAGTTTCTTTTTCCACTATAACTTGGTCTTCATGTGGAACATTTTTCTGAGCTGTATTTTTTAGATCCAGCTTAATAATCACTTGGTGGTCCAACTTTCAATGAAAAACGAAAGTTCATCAGTAATAGTTTCTTTTTCCACTAAAACTTGGTCTTCATGTGGTACATTTTTCCAAGGTGCGTTGTATGGATCTATCTTAATAATCATTTGGTGGTTAAACTTTTAATGAAAGACGAAAGTTCATCAGTAATAGATTCTTTGTCCATGATAACTTGGTCTTCATGTGGTACATTTTTCTAACTTTGTCGTATAAATCTATCTCAATAATCATTTGGTGGTGGAAATTTCAATGAAATACGAAAGTTTATAAGTAACAGTTTCTTTTTCCACTATAACTTAGTCTTCATGTGGTACATTTTTCTAAGCTGTATCTTATAGATCCAGCTTAATAATCACTTGGTGGTC
The DNA here is from genome assembly GCA_028583605.1 of Dastarcus helophoroides. Lineage (NCBI taxonomy): Eukaryota > Metazoa > Arthropoda > Insecta > Coleoptera > Bothrideridae > Dastarcus > Dastarcus helophoroides. The sequence continues at coordinate 41,824,855 of CM053330.1, read as the reverse complement.
CAACTTTCAATGAAAAACGAAACTTCATCAGTAATAGTTTCTTTTTCCACTATAACTTGGTCTTCATGTGGTACATTTTTCTAAGCTGCGTTGTATAGATCCATCTTAATAATCATTTGGTGGTCAAAATTTCAATGAAAAATGAAAGCTCATCAGTAATAGTTTCTTTTTCCACTATAACTTGGTCTTCATGTGAAACGTTTTTCTATTTAAGTTCAATCAATTCATGTTAAGAATCCTTTGGTGGTCATAATTACAATGAAAAACGAAAGTTCGTCAGTAAGCGTTTCTTTTTTACTATAACTTGGTCTTCATGTGGAATATTTTTCTAAGCTGTGTGCTATAGATCCATCTTAATAATCATTTGGTGGTCAAAATTTCAGTGTAAAACGAAAGTTCATTATTAATAGTTTCTTTTTCCACTATAATTTGGTCTTCATGTGATACATTTTTCTAACTTTGTCGTATAGATCTATCTTAATAATCATTTGGTGGTCAAAATTTCAACGAAAAACGAAAGTTCATCAGTAATATTTTCTTTTTCCATCATAATATTGTCTTCATATGGTACAACAGTATTCGCTGTCATCATCTCATATATTCGGATAAAATCGATCCATCGCTTGGTGATCAAAATTTCAACGAAAAACCAAATTTCATCTGTAATATTTTCTTTTTCCACCATAATATTGTCTCCATAGTGTACAGCAGCATTCGCCATCACCATCTCATGTATTCGGATAAAATCGATCCATCGCTTGGTGATCAAAATTTCAACGAAAAACAAAAGTTCATCAGTAATGTTTTCTTTTTCCACCATAATACTGTCTTCATATGGTACAACAGCATTCGCTGTCATCATCTCATGTATTCGGATAAAATCGATCCATCGCTTGGTGATCAAAATTTCAACGAAAAACCAAATTTCATCTGTAATATTTTCTTTTTCCACTATAATATTGTCTTCATATGGTACAGCCGCATATCGTCATCATCATCCCACGTGTTTGGATAAGAACAATACAATTAATAGTCATTTGGTGGTCAAAATTTTAATGAAAAATGAAATTTCATCACTAATATTTTCTTTTTCCACTATAATTTTGTCTTCATATAGACAGCATCATATTGCCATGATTATCTCATGCATTAGGATAAAAGCAATTTATTCAATAGTCGTTTGGTGATTCAAATTTGAACGAAAAACGAGAGTTCATCAGTAATATTTTCTTTTTCCACCATAATATTGTCTTCATAGTGTACAGCAGCATTCGCCATCACCATCTCATGTATTCGGATAAAATCGATCCATCGCTTGGTGATCAAAATTTCAACGAAAAACGAAATTGCATCAGTAATGTTTTCTTTTTCCACCATAATATTGTCTTCATATGGTACAACAGCATTTGCTGTCATCATCTCATGTATTCGGATAAAATCGATCTATCGCTTGGTGATCAAAATTTCAACGAAAAACCAAATTTCATCTGTAATATTTTCTTTTCCCACTATAATATTGTCTTCATATGGTACAGCCGCATATCATCATCATCATCCCACGTGTTCGGATAAGAACAATACAATTATGAGTAATTTGGTGGTCAAAGTTTCAATGCAAAATGGAATTTCATCACCAATATTTTCTTTTTCCACTATAATTTTGTCTTCATATGGTAGAGCTTATATTGCCGTGATCATCTCATGTATCAGGATGAAAGCAATTCACTCAATAGTCATTTGGTGATTCAAATTTGAACGAAAAACGAGAGTTCATCAGTAATATTTTCTTTTTCCACCATAATATTGTCTTCATAGTGTACAGCAGCATTCGCCATCACCATCTCAGTATTCGGATAAAATCGATCCATCGCTTGGTGGTCAAAATTTCAACGAAAAACGAAATTGCATCAGTAATGTTTTCTTTTTCCACTATAATACTGTCTTCATGTGGTACATTTTTCTAAGTTGTGTCATCGATTGTTTATGCTAGAGACTCCAGAAACCACTCAGAAGCTTCATCTGAAATTAACCAGCATATCGCCACCGTCATCTCATGTATGCGAATAAAATCTATCCATATCGATTCAATAATGAACAGATGCTGTTATTCACTCTGAATCTTTACTTGTACCACATAACTTTTGCCACCATATTTTATGAAGCTGGCGAAATGCGGCTACAACACATGTAAGCAATAAAGTTTAAATTTTAAATTTTAAAAGTTCTAATAATTTGTAAATAGCTCTTTTGTTCTAATACATCGAATATAGGAGTTTCTGAAAGCTTGATTATGTTGATAAAGTTGGATGCGTCTGCACTAATCGATTGAACTTCATCCTCTGCTTACAAAACTTCGTGCTTTACTAAACTTAGTAATTTCAGTTGATTTTCAAATTTATTTAAGACGTTACTAAATTGTCAAAACATTTAAACAAATAATTAAAAGACGAAAATCCTCATCCATGGTCAATAATAGCTCGACTTGGCAGTACCATCCAACGTTTTGTCGCCCTATTTTAAAGGCCTATAAACATATCGAAGAGGACACATCAACAAAGCATTAGCTTAATTTAAAGCGGCTAAAACATTGTCGAAACGCACACAACTGCCTCAAAGGTTTCTGGATTAGAAACGCACATAAATCGTCAAACTCTAGCATTATCCAAGCCATCTGCTGTCCACATTTCTTAATCGCGTTAAGATACCCTACACGATCACTAAATTTCCTTAATAAAAATAACGCGTGATGGGCGGCCGTGGTTTTCCCCGTTCGTCGTACCCAACCAATTCCGCGATTCATATGTCCCCCTACTTCTTCAGGAGATGTTATCGTCTTTTGTCTTGCCAACCCACTGGCCGCGTTTCCGGTTCGTCTGCCCGCAAACGAACTGTCGGGTTGGCCAACATTTCCGACCCAAACCACCTAACTATTATTTTGCGATGTCAAGCTGAGAAATTAACGATGTATCGCGCGCCAGGTTAACGAGTGCGCTGACACACGGGAAAAATGCAACAAATCATGTAAATGAGATGAGATTTAGTATCCGTTGCGATGTTGTGTTATTTGACGCTTCGCGTAGACATTGAACACTCGTCTTCCTCTGCTGGAGCAGTTTTTTGTGTGAAATATTTGGTTTACATGCATTTTTAATTTGATACTTCCTAGAGATAGTGCTGATGCGGCGGTCTGGCTTGTAACGTGTCAATAAACGCACCTTGGGAACATGTGGTGCATCTCTGTTTAATATAGTTCGGTGGCTCTTAGATTTTTGTTCTGTAAATTATTATTGATTGATTACTTAGAATTCTATCAAATTTCTGTCAGATGTTACTAACACTGTTACCCATACTCTTTTTTAATGGTTCTTGGTTATTGTCAATAATTGAAATACAAATCTTGTCCTCTGAACCAAGAAAGATTAAAAAGTATCTATGTGAAGATGTTAGCTTGGCTATCGAAACGCGTTAGAGTAACCTATGTTGTGTTTTTTAATCTTTCTTGATCCATACTCTTGCAAAATTAAAAGATCCATGTTGGTACCGAGGCTGAGATTTTTTACATACAAGGTATAAGCCACAAACGTATTCGAAGAGATTTTAAATTGCGATTTTGATAACAAAGTAATAGGTTATTTAGGGTGACATTGCGAATGTAATAGTAAGGAGGATTTTCAGCAGTACCGTTTTTGCGCAATAGAAATTTGAAATTATTGGGCAGGTTAGGGAAATATCTTGAAGTATCATCTTGACTCCATCTTGAAGTATCAGCTCCACTACTCCTAGATGTCGTTGGTCGCTTTGGCTGTAACTCCGTCGCCAGGCACGTAGCCAGGGGGGGTCCAAGGGGTCCGGACCCTCCCCGAAATGAATATTCCCCAAAAATGATGATACGAATTGAAATATCAGTAGAAAAACGGCTGATTGTATATTTAAGCATGTAAATAATTTTCGAAATTGCCAACTATTGAGCTTATGATAAGCTCCGCCATGTAGACATTTTAATAAAAATTGGCAATGAGCTCAAGGCTTCCCAATACATGCACCAACCCTTTTACAATTTAATATTGACACTTAGCAGTAGACTACGTTCAGTAATTTCAATTTTTTATTACCCCAAATTTCGACTTTCTTGACATATGTATGCATGGAGTAGAATTTTCGAGAAAAAAGTCGAAATTTTGAGTTTAAAGTCAACATTTTACAAAAGCATAGGAAGGCATTGTTTAAAAAAAATTATATTTAGAAATTTCGACATTTTACAAAAGCGTAAAAAGGACACTGATTATAAAAAAAAATGTTTAGGGATTTCGACTTTTTTGTCAAAAATTCGGTTTTTTTTAAATTTCGATTTTTTTTCTCGAAATTTCGGCTTTAAACTCGAAATTTCGACTTAACACTCGAAATTTCGACTTTTTTCTCAAAAATTTCTAGACATTTCTACTTTCTTCTTAAAATTCCGAGACTAATGTCGAAATTTCGACTTTAATATCGAATTTTTTTTTCGAAATTTCGAGAATAAGTCAAAATTTCTACACTATGATCAAATTAGGAAGATGACAGTTGCGTCCCACCACTCCTCTTTCCCAACAATCTTGACAGTTTGTAGTAGGGTGCGTTCAATAATTGCTATTTTTAGTTAGCAAATTTTGATCTTTTTTTTTAGAAATTTCGAGAAGAAAGTTGAAAATTCGAGAAAAAAATCGAAACTTCGTGATTAAGATCAAAATTTCGAGAAAAAAGTCGGAATTTGAGAAAAAAAGCCGAAATTTCGAGAAAAAGGTCGAAATTTGGAGAAAAAAAGTCGAAGTTTGAGAAAAACGTAGGTCGAAATTCCGAGAAAAAAGTCGAAATTTGAGAAAAAGGTCGAAATGTCTGGAAAAATAGTGGACATTTTGAGTTTAAAGCCGAAATTTCGAGAAAAATGTCGAAATTTCGATATTAAGGTTAAAATTTCGAGAAAAAAGTCAATATTTATTTGAGAAAAAAGTCTAAAATTGAGAAAAAAAAACGAAATTTCGAGAAATAAGTCGAACTTTTCAGATTAAGGCCGAAATTTCGACGAAAAAGTCGAAATTTGAAAATAACGTCGAAATTTCGAGAAAAAGTCGAAATTTCGAAATATTTCGAGCAAAAATTCGAAATTTGAGAATAACATTGAAATTTCGAGAAAAAGTAGAAATTTCGAAATATTTTGAGCAAAAAGACGAAATTTCGAGAAAAAAGTCGAAATTTTCGAAAAATATCGAAATTTTCGAAAAATATCGAAATTTCGATAAAGAAAGGTCGAAATTTCGATAAAAAAAGCTCAAAATTTTGAGTATAAAGTCGAAATTTTGAGAAAAATGTCGAAATTTCGATATTAAGGTCAAAATTTTGAGAAAAAAGTCGATATTTAAGAAAAAAGTCGAAAATTGAGAAAAAAAAACGAAATTTCAAGAAAAAAGTCGAACTTTTCAGATTAAGGTTGAAATTTCGAGAAAACAGTCGAAATCTCGAGAAAAAGTTGAACTTTCTAGAAAAAAAGTCGAAGTTTGAGAAAAACGAAGTCGAAATTCCGAGAAAAAAGTCGAAATTTGAGAAAAAAGTTGAAATTTCTAGAAAAATAGTGACATTTTGAGATTAAAGCCTAAATTTCGAGAAAAATGTCGAAATTTCGATATTAAGGTTAAAATTTCGAAAAAAAAGTCGTTATTTATTTGAGAAAAAAGTCTAAAATTGAGAAAAAAAAACGAGATTTCGAGAAATAATTCGAACTTTTCAGATTAAGGCCGACATTTCGACGAAAAAGTCGAAATTTGAAAATAACGTCGAAATTTCGAGAAAAAGTCGAAATTTCGAAATATTTCAGGCAAAAATTCGAAATTTGAGAAGAACGTCGAAATTTCGAGAAAAAGTAGAAATTTCGAAATATTTCGAGCAAAAAGACGAAATTTCGAGAAAAAAAGTCGAAATTTGCGAAAAAAGTCGAAATTTCGATAAAAAAAAGGTCGAAATTTTGAGTATAAAGTCGAAATTTTGAGAGAAATGTCGAAATTTCGATATTAAGGCCAAAATTTCGAGAAAGAAGTCGAAATTTGAGAAAAAAAAAAACGAAATTTCGAGAAAAAGGGCAAAACTTCCAGAAAAAAATCAAATTTTGAGAAAAAAGTCAAAATTTCGAGAAAGAAGTCGAAATTTTAAGAAATAAAGTCGAAATTTAAGAAAAAAATCTAAATTTCGAGAAAAAAGTCGAAATTTCGAGCTTAAAATCGAAATTTGAGAAAAAAAGTTGAAATTTCTAAAAATGACATTTTTTTAATCGATGTCTTTTCTACGCCTTTGTAACATTTCGAAAAAGTGGAAATTTCCAGAAAAAAGTTAAAATTTCCAAAAAGAGTCGAAATTTTGAGAAAAAAGTCTAAATTTGAGAAAAAAGTTGAAGTTTGAGAAAAAAGTCGAAATTTCTAAACACAACATTTTTTTTAATCGATGTCCTTTCTACGCCCTTGTAAGATTTTCGATTTAAAAACTGAAATTTCAACTTTTTTTTAGAAATTTCGACTTTAAACACCAAATTTCGACGTTTTTTTTTCCAAATTTTCACATTAAAGTCGAAATTTTGACTTTAATCTCGGGATTTAAAGAAGAAAAAGTCAACATTCCGTGATAATTTTTTTTTCAAATTGATGTTATTTCTACGCTCTTGTAATTTTTACTTAAAAAAAAAAGTCGATTCTTGATCGGTGATAAGTTAAATACGTAAACTCAAAATAGATATTAGGAAATTTTTCTTTGGCAAGTTTCACGTTTTTATTTGTCAAATTTATATAATGTTAAAGTCACTAGATTTTATTCTTTACTTTTACTAATTAACAAAATGAAAAAAAAAATAAAATAAAAGAAATGAATACATAAAAGTAATTGATGTATCTTCTTATATTTTCTGAAGAGTATTTTCTAGAAATGTTGATTATTTTTTCAAAATTCCGAGTTAATATTGAAAATTCCAAGTTATTTTCTTCCATTCTACGTCTCTATAAGCATATAGTCGATACGTTTAAAGGTATAAATAATTTTTTGCCGAATTCTGCTGTCTTTTTCTCAAAAATGTTTTATTTCTGAGTGATTTTGTGTATAAATATCGATGTTTTTGCAAAAGTTTAGCTCTCTTTTAGAGATTTTGATTGTAATTTGTGATTATATATCTTTTTAAACTTCGAGCTTCCAGAAATATCTTTCACAAATATTTTACTTAAAACTTAAATTAGTTCCTAAAATTTGCAATTATTAATATTATTATTTTCGCGATTTATTTTGGAGGGAAAAACTTAAACTAAATATTGGCTGCAAATATAACGGAAATTACACTATTTTTTAGGTGCAGTTTCATAAATTTTCTATACATTCCAATGTTTTTTGAAATTTCGATTATTTTTAGAAATTTTCGAAATTTCAACTTCTTTTGTAAAATTCTTTCCACTTTCTTTTAAATTTTGATTCAAATTCAACATTTCGACTCTTTTGATAAACATATTTATACGTATTTTGACCTTATTTTCAAAATATTCATTTTAGTTTAGTTTAGTTTCAAGTTTGGACTTTTAATTTTCCTTTTATTTAAACAAAATTTTCAGTTGATATTCTAACTTTTGATATTTTTGAGATTTAATTTTTATTTAACATTTTGAAATAATTTAGAAATATCTACATTTTTATTTTGTCATTTCAACTTTAAGATCGAAATTTCTAAAAAATGATTTTATAAATTTCGATTTTCTAAAAATTTTCTTTTCAGTTTAGCTCGAAACATTTTTTATAATGTTAGCGTTTTTTTGTTTAAAATTTTAATTTTTTCTAAAGATCTTTATTTTACAATTTTAGTTTTTTATTCTTTTTTTCTAAATTTCTTGCTTTACACTAAAAATTGTGGTTTTTTTTTAAATTTTAATCCAAGTCACGAAATTACTACTTTTTAAAACAAATTTCGAGTTTAAACCCAAAAGTTTTGCTTCATCAGATAACTTTCGGTTTTTTCTCAATATTTAAATTTTTTCTGAATATTTTGGTAAACTCAACATTTTGAGTTTTAAAAAAATGTACCTTAAACTTCGACGCTTTTGGATTTTTAATGATAAAGTTCTTTTCTTTTTCATCCTTTTAATTTTTCGTCCAAATTTCCGCTTTTCCTGAAGATTTTTAAAATAAATTCAAAGTTTCGACAAAAATCGAAATACAAATTAAAATGGAAGCTTCTATTGAATATTTTTTATTTCATCTTTAATATCTAATATTCCTAATTTCGTCTTTGATCTCAAATTTTATGCTTCTCTGAAAAGTTCAAAAATCAGTTATTTTGAAAAAATTACTGGGTAATTCTAAAAAATTTTTTAAAATTTAAATTTAAAAGATTTAAATATCGAGACTGAAATCGAACGTTCGAGTTTCGAATTATAGTCCAAATTTCGAAGTTAAGATTAGAAATTTTATGCAAAAATAAAAAATGAGCACTAAGTAAAAGACCAAGACGTTTATTGATTTAACAACTCAGCTTTATCTTTAAATTTTGCAATATTGCTTTTTTCGAAGAAGTTTCTGTGTCTCTAACATAAAAAGGGGGGGGGGGGAGTTGGACCCCCCCCGAACGAAAATCCTGGCTACGTGCCTGTCCGTCGCGGAAATCTTATCGCGTAAGCAATGCAGTGTTGTCGGTTCAGGAAATCTACTGCAAACCGCTTAAAATCTATTTTTTTCGAAATTTAAGAAATGTTTAAAACAGTTTGGTAAATATACAAATATTCCAAATTAATAACTAAAAGTATGTCTTTGAAATAGTAAAAGAATTGCTTTTGACATTAAATAAGAATTATTTTTAAAATATGTTTACTAGTGAATCATGTAGTTGTAATGTTTACTTTGCTGAAAACGTTTGATTTTAGAATTCATTTCGTAAAATGGACACACATACAAACATTTAACATTTCTTTTTATAAGTGCGCTGCTTTGAGCGAGTCTAATAGCTATCTGTTAATATTCTAGAACTTTTAAAATGTAAATGGCACACACTCGTTCCCAATGATGTGGAGGGTGGTTTTTCATTTTACAAATAAAACAAAAGTGTCGTCCACAATGCAGCCAACCTAGTGGAAATTATCTGAAATGACAGCACCTATTTCCTCTGCCATCCCGAGCTTTACATTGAATTTTCGTTATTGTTTACAGAAGGCTAGCCACTTGTCTGCTTTTTTTTCTTTTGTCTGGTTTTTATACCAGATATATTGCGATGGCGACCATTTAAAATGATTGGCTGCCTAACTATATTAATCGAAATGTATTCATAGTGTATATAATGTATATGTATATCAATAACAATCAATTACAGCCATGTATCAATCAATTGTGAATGATCGACTAATTTGATTGCTTTTTTTGTTTTGTTCATAATTGTCAGGAGGTTTCTATAAAAGAAGATTTTTTGGAAAATTCGAAAAAGTCGAAAAAATGTCACGTTAAGTTTGACTGTTCCACACAATCACGTTTTATGTGAGGTTCATTTTGTTACTTCTGTTGAAACATGTATTCATAACAAAACAAAAGATTTTATCTCTCTAATACAAGAAGAATGCAACCTAGACTACAAATTCATGCAGCCCTCCAGGCGGCGTGTATAGTGGCGAATCATAGGTAGCTGAACTACCAACAGTTGAAACACTGCCACCTAGCGAAGCGGTTGCTCTCTAGGAGAGTTCCCAGAAGACAAGGATTCTATAATGCACAGACCAATAGGTTTGAACATTTATTAGATTCGAAGTTTGGAAACCAAATACCGGTTTCGATCTTGTTAGATCTCTAATACAGTTGAAGTGTAATTGATGATTGATTCTAATATTTTGCCAAAAACAATTAGATTGAAGGCGATATTACAGAGTGTTGTTAGTGGTGATCGTTGCTTTGATGCTTTCAAATCATCATTTGATGTGTTGCAATTGATGTCAATTCGTGGTTTGTTTCGTTGGGACAAATGCCACCAGTGAGGCGTCGAAAAATCGCGCCCAACTCAACTACGATCGTACCTTTGTTGAGACATGAGATCGAAAAACAATGCTCATATAATCATCTTTGTCTGTCTTTACCGATGTCTAATACTTTGTTATTTACTTTCCAATACCACCTAAGTAGCAGCAGCCTAATTTCTGGTGAATCGCCCATAACCATCACAAGAAGTTAATCTCCGAATTCCACTACAGGAAAATTATAAATTTAAATGTCAAAACAGAAGCCGCTCCCGTCATAACTCACATTTAGAGTGGGATTAGCATCCCATTAAACGCACGACCGGGCCATCGTTCGTAATTAAAAGAAGACGCGTCTCGATCCGCATTCGGAAAAATAGAAGAGGAAAAACTCCGAGCGAACGCTTCGTTATGACAGATAGTGTCATTGGATTTATTATGTGCTCCAGTGGGAGATTTGCTGCTAAGAAAATTAAGCCGATTACTAGCTCCGGGAAGCTTGGGGAACAAACGCTCCCTTTTCGACCGCTTAAGCTACCTAATTGTGTCCTTCTGTGCGCGCCGGCTCTCGGTTTTGGAAATGATGAATTGTTTTCTTAGAATTATCCACGGATAAATAATCCCTTTTTCGAGATTTATAAATACGGCGACGTAACGATGAATTTTCCAGAAGTTAAAAATCAACTTGGAGACGAAATGACAAATTACTCTGTCGGGGGTGGGGAATAAAATGAGAGGAACACTTAACGAGTTTTAGGAACGTAATTTTGCGCAATATAATTTGCTTCTGGGGTGAAAGAAGAGAGCACATTTCTGTAATAGATATAGCTAGGGGATAATGTGGTTTTCAGATAATGTCAATCATTTAAATGACATTTATTTCTTTTGTCGTAGACATAAAAGAAAAGTGCAGAATTTCCTTCCCTGTAAATCATCCCCTCAAAACTGTGATGGACCCACTGCACCGGGTGTTATATACGAGGATCTACACGATGTGATTGGTAGAACTCCTACGCATCAGCATCATCATGCGGCTGGGGGGCATATTGTTGCTCCATCTATTGAGGTGAGTCAATTATTATTACTACTATTAGGTGAACTGTTTAATCCCAATATGATTATTTTCAAAACTTTCAATGAAAGTAGATCTTGAGTGCCTCCTTTTCTTTAATGTTTTTTTTCTCTAATTTTATTTTAATATTCTTACGTGTTAATCCCACATCAAAGATCCTATTTAAAAAAAATAACTCGTCAGAGATCTTGTGGATTATCTGAGACGCATAAATGTTAACATTGATTTGGCATATGACCCCTGATGCTTTATGATGAGTCATGTTGTTGTAGGGTGACTTTATTTCTGCACATTGACCTATGTCACAACTGTCATGTCTTAGTGCAATTTTCTTGAGGGCCTTAATTAGTTTTACCCTTTTTCCCTTGGCATATTAATTAGCCCTCATCAAAATTACCCCCTAAATATTCATTAGAAGGGTTAACTGCCATAACCCGATAATTTTAATAACGAAACTCTTTATTTGGGGGCATTTTGATTCAGTTTTAGACTAGCTGTTTGGTGGAAGTTGGAAACCCTGCTAAATCTCATATGGATTCTCATCGAAGTAACTAAAGATAGTTATCCGGCAGTAATCGTGCTAAATGTTTTTAGAATGTTAGATCTACGCTGTGTACAGCGAGACGTAAGCGCCTCTACTAATCGACTTTTAGAATAGACTACACGCCTGGATACAATAACACAAATCTCCCAGTCGCTTTGCACAACAATTTCTGAGCCGACAGTAATCGTAGCTAATTTTTTTTAGAACGTTAGATCTACGCTATGTACAGCGAGACGTAAGCGCCAGATTACCTCTACTAATCGACTTTTAGAATAGACTACACGCCTGGATACAATACCACAAATCTCCCAGTCGCTTTGCAGAACAATTTCTGAGCCGACAGTAATCGTAGCTAATTTTTTTTAGAACGTTAGATCTACGCTGTGTACAGCGAGACGTAAGCGCTAGATTACCTCTACTAATCGTCTTTTAGAATAGACTACACGCCTGGATACAATAACACAAATCTCCCAGTCGCTTTGCACAACAATTTCTGAGTCGACAGTAATCCTAGCTAATTTTTTTTAGAACGTTAGATCTACGCTGTGTACAGCGAGACGTAAGCACAAGATTACCTCTACTAATCGACTTTTAGAATAGACTACACGCCTGGATACAATAACACAAATCTCCCAGTCGCTTTGCACAACAATTTCTGAGCCGACAGTAATCGTAGCTATTTTTTTTAGAACGTTAGATCTACGCTGTACATAGCGAGACGTAAGCGCCAGATTTTGAGAAAAAGACAAATTTCGAAGAAAAAGTTGAAAGTTCCAGTAACATGAACCTCGTTTTGTGATAAAGTCGAGATTTCAAGAAAAAAAGGAACAAATTTGAGGAAAAAAATCAACATTCCTAAAAAAGACTGATTTTAAGAAGAATTAAATTTAAAAAAAAAGAATTTCTAAGAAAAAAACCGGAATTTCCAAAAACAAAGAAGACGAACTATGAAGAAAAAAATATTCAAAAAAGATCGAGATTACGAGAAAAAAATTGAAATTTCGAGGAAAAAGTCGAAATTTCGGAGAAAAATATGGAAATTTCTAACAGAAAGTTATATTTTGAAACAAAAAGCCAAATTTTGATACTAATTTATGAAAAGACAAATTTTGAGACAAAGACGAATTTCGAAGAAAAAGTTGAAAGTTCCAGCAACATGAATCTCGTTTTGTGATAAAGTCGAAATTTAGAGAAAAAAAGGAACGAATTTGAGGGAAAAAATCAAAGTTTCTAACAAAGACCGATTTTAAGAAGAATTAAATTTCGAAATAAAAAGAATTTCTAAGAAAAAACCGAAATTTCCAAAAACAAAGACGAACTATGAAAAAAAAATTTTAAAAAGATCGAGATTACGAGAAAAAAATTGAAATTTCGAAGAAAAAGATGAAATTTTGAAGAAAAAATGCAAATTTCCAACAGAAAGTCATATTTTGAGAAAATTTCTAAAAAAACTAATTTTTAGAAGAGTCGAATTTGGAAAAAAAGGATTTCGAGGAAAAACTCGAAATTTCCATAAACAAAGACTAACTATAAAGAAAAAAATATTCAAATAAGATTACGAGACAAAAATTGAAATTTCGAGGAAAAAGTCGAAAATTCGGAGAAAAAAATGGAAATTTTTCACCGAAAGTTGTATTTTGATACAAAAAGCCAAATTTTGAGAATAATTTATGAAAAGACAAATTTTGAAAAAAGACGAATTTTGAAAAAAGACGAATTTTGAAAAAAGACGAATTTCGAAGAAAACGTTTAAATTTTCATTAACCGGAACGTCATTTTATGATAAAGTTGAAATTTCTAGAAAAAAAAGGGACTAATCGACTTTTAGAATAGACTACACGCCTGGATACAATACCACAAATCTCCCAGTCGCTTAGCAGAACAATTTCTGAGCCGACAGTAATCGTAGCTAATTTTTTTAGAACGTTAGATCTACGCTGTGTACAGCGAGCCGTAAGCGCCAGATTACCACTACTACACGACTTTTAGCATAGACTGCACGCCTGGATACAATAACACAAATCTCCCAGTCGCTTTGGAATAGAATTTCTGAACCGACAGTAATCGTAGTTAAATTTTTTTAGAATGTTACATCTACGCTGTGTATAGCGAGGCGTAAGCGCCACACGACTTTTAGCATAGACTGCACGTCTGGATACAATAATACAAATCTTCCAGTCGCTTTGCAGTAGAATTTCTGATAAAAATCCTACGTTTGACATTGAATATCTCGGCTTTGGTACCGGAACATGTCTTTTAATTTTGCAGTTATGTGCGTAAGACTGTTGATAACATCTGTCAGAAGTTTAAAGAAAATCTTTAGAAAAGCCATTGACTACCAACAACAATGTCGTATGCAATTGGAATGCAACCTAGACTGCAAATTCATGCAGCCCTCCAGGCAGCGTGTATAGTGAATCATAGGTAGCTGAACTACCATCAATTGGACACTGGCACCTAGCAAAGCGGTCGCTCTCTAGGAAAGTTCCCAGAAGACAAGAATTCTAATGCACAGACCTATTGGTCTATGCACTAAAGTACCAACAACAAGATAAATTTTCCCAGTTACAATATGAACCTTATCTAACACTACAAATAAATGAGGCGTTGGTGCTTTAGTACCGGAGAGCTCTTGTTCTGCATTGAGTATTTGAATTCGTTTTAAATAAAAGCTGGTCATATTACAACGGTGCGCTAAAAGTCGGTCTTGGTGTCGCCACCTTTTACACCACATTCAGCAGCCAGAGGGGCTTGTAATGTAGGTGTTGCTGACACAAAAGCCTCCGTTGAAACAAAGAGACTCCGGATGTTTTGAATCAAAACACGTTTAAATCATGAATGAAACCTTATAAGCTACAGGCGCTAGATCCTTTGAATATTTTCACACGGATTTATCCTCACTAACAAATCTTTGCTCTATCAACATTTAAAAGTCGACTTCGCCCCTTACTAATAATCTACTGCAAAACGAAAGGTATCCGAAAAACGGTATCAGATAGTAGATTAACGCTTGACTAGGTACACAAAGCTCCGTTATACTTTAAATTCTCATTAAATGATTCCAGATTTGAAACGACGCCCTGGCGCGATACTAATGAACAATCCGTCTCTAACGCTCGTTGGAAATAAAGCAGATTCATTCGCAAGGAGATACAAACGATCTAAAGCCGGGAGATGGGCTCAATTACGAATGTGCCCCTATTTACACGTGCCCTTTTCCTATCTACCAGCACACGCACTCGCTGTTTTGTTTGTCGCTATTACAAGAACAACTCGAGCGTAATTGAAGCCATCATTGAACCAAACATCCAACTACGTTGTCCGCCTATTATTGATAAATACATTCTGTCGTGTGTTGAAAACGGAGGCAGTCTACGAGTCAGCCTAAAATGTCAAATTTAAAGATCAAAATCGAATTTTGCGAATAAATTCGAAGATAAAAAAAAAAGACGAATTTGGAAAAAAGTAGTCTAAAAAAAGACGAATTTTAAAAAAAGTAGTCGACATTTTGAGGGAAAAAATATTTCGAAAAAAAAATATATATTGAAAATTGCCCACAGAAAGCGAAATTTTGGGAAAATACAGAAATTTTGTTAATGTTTACGAAAAGGACTTTTGAAATAAATTTAAAATTTGAAAAAGACGTATTTTAAAGAAAATGTCGAAGAAGGCATGAAGGATATCATTTTCTGATAAGGAAAAGAAGATAGAAGGTAAAGAAAGGTAAAGATTAATTTTAACAAACATTGAATTTCCAAAAAAAGGATTTGGGGGAATAAAACCGAAATTTCCAAAAACAAAGATGAATTATGAAGAGAAAAATATTCAAATAAGATTGAGATTAGGACAAAAAATTGAAATTTCTAGAAAAAAGACGAAATTAAAAAAAAGACAAATTTTCTAAAAAAAGATACGAAATTTCTAAAGAAAAAACACGAAATTTCTATAAAAAAAGACGAAATTTCGTAGAAAAAAATGGAAATTTCCCATAAAAAGTGACATTTTGAGAAAATGGTCATTTGAGAATATGAAAAGACAAATTTTGAGAAAAAGACGAATTTCGAAGAAAAAGACGAACTTCGAAGAAAAAGACGAATTTCAAAGAAAAGGACGAATTTCGAAGAAAAAGTTTGAATTTCCAGTAACAGCAACGTCATTCTGTGATGAAATCGAAGTTTCAAGAAAAAAAGGAAGGAATTTCGAAAAAAAAATCTTAATTTCTAAAAAACACGAAATTTCGTAGAAAAAAATGGGAATTTCCCATAAAAAGTGACATTTTGAGAAAATGGTCATTTGAAATATGAAAAGACAAATATTGAGAAAAAGACGAATTTCGAAGAAAAAGACGAACTTCGAAGAAAAAGACGAATTTCAAAGAAAAGGACGAATTTCGAAGAAAAAGTTTGAATTTCCAGTAACAGCAACGTCATTCTGTGATGAAATCGAAGTTTCAAGAAAAAAAGGAAGGAATTTCGAGGAAAAAATCTTAATTTCTAAAAAACACGAAATTTCTATAAAAAAGGACGAAATTTCGTAGAAAAAAATGGAAATTTCCCATAAAAAGTGACATTTTGAGAAAATGGTCATTTAAAATATGAAAAGACAAATTTTGAGAAAAAGACGAATTTCGAAGAAAAAGACAACTTCGAAGAAAAAGACGAATTTCGAAGAAAAAGTTGAAAATTCCAGTACTAGCAACGTCATTTTGTGATAATGTCGAAATTTCTAAAAATGGATTAATTTTAAGAAAAATCGAATTTCGAAAAAAAAAGGATTTCGAGGAAAAAACCGAAATTTTTAAAAACAAAGACGAATTATAAAGAAAAAATATTCAAAAAAGATAGAGATTACCACCAATAAAAATTGAAATTTCGAGGAAAAAGACGAAATTAAAAAAAAAATTGACAGTCATATTTGGGTGAAAAAAAATTTTGAGAATAGTTTATGAATAGACACATTTTCAGGGAACATTTGAGAAAAAGACGAATTTCGAGGAAAAAGTCGAAATTTCGGAGAAAAAAATGGAAATTTCCCACAGAAAGTTATATTTTGAAACAAAAAGCCAAATTTGGAGAATAATTTATGAAAAGACAAATTTTGAGAAAAGACGAATTTCGAAGAAAAAGTTGAAATTTCCAGTAACAGGAACGTCATTTTGTGATAAAGTCGAAATTTCAAAAAAAAAAGAACGAATTTCGAGGGAAATAATCAAAATCTATAAAAAAAGACTAATTTTAAGAAAAATCGAATTTCTAAAAAAAAATAGCCAAATTTTGAGAGTACAAAAAGGCACGTTTTAAGAAAAAGACGAATTTCGACGAAAAAGTTGAAACTTTCAATAACAGGAACGTTATTTTGTGATAGGGTCGACATTTCTAAAAATGGATTAATTTTTAGAAGAATCGAATTTCGAAAAAAAAAAAGGATTTCGAGGAAAAAACCGAAATTTCCAAAAACAAAGACGAATTATAAAGAAAAAAATATTCAAAAAAGATCGACATTATCACCAAAGAAAATTAAAATTTCGAGGAAAAAGACCAATTTCGAAAAAAATTGAAATCTTCAGAGTAAGTCATATTTGGGGAAAATAGCCAAATTTTGAGAATAGTTTATGAATAGACACATTTAGAGAGAACATTTTGAGAAAAAGACGAATTTCGAGGAAAAAGACGAAATTTCGGAAAAAAGAATGGAAATTTCCCACAGAAAATATTTTGAAACAAAAAGCCAAATTTGGAGAATAATTTATGAAAAGACAAATTTTGAGAAAAGGTCGAAATTTCAAAAAAAAAAGAACGAATTTCGAGGGAAAATCGAAACTTATAAAAAAAGACTAATTTTAAGAAGAATCGAATTTCTAAAAAACAAGGATTTCGAGGAAAAAAGCCGAAATTTCCAAAAACAAAGACGAATTATGAAGAAAAAGTATTCAAAAAAGATCGAGATTACCACCAAAAAAAAATGAATTTTCGAGGAAAAAGACCAAATTTCGAAAAAAAAATTGAAATTCTTCAGAGAAAGTCATATTTGGGGAAAATAGCCAAATTTTGAGAATAGTTTATGAATAGACACATTTAGAGAGAATATTTTGAAAGAAAGACGAATTTTGAGGAAAAAGACGAAATTTCGGAGATAAAAATGGAAATTTCCCACAGAAAATATTTTGAAAAAAGACGAATTTCGAAGAAAAAATGGAAATTTCCCACAGAAAATATTTTGAAACAAAAAGTCAAATTTTGAGAATAATTTATGAAAAGACAAATTTTGAAAAAAAGACGAATTTCGAAGAAAAAATGGAAATTTCCCACAGAAAATATTTTGAAACAAAAAGACAAAATTTGAGAAAAAACGAAATTCGAAGAAAAAGTTGAAATTTCCAGTAACCGGAACGTCATTTTATGATAAAGTTGAAATTTCGAGAAAAAAAAGGAACGAATTTAAAAAATTAAAATTTCTAAAAAAGATTAATTTTAAGAATTTCATCATTTCCACTTTTTCACAAAAATTCGTTGATTTTTCTAAAAACTGGATCGAAATTTTAATAGAAATCTAAAAAGTCTGAGAATAATATTTTTACGAAATTTTGGGAAAAATATTTCTTGTAAATTTCAAGAATATGACAAAATTTAAATGAAGTAGAAATTCTGAGCGAAATATTTTTGAAAATTGCAATTTGTTTTTATCCAAATTCGACTTGTTTTGAAAATTGCCACTTTTTTCACAAAAATCGATTTTTGGAAATTTCGTCTCTTTTCGAAATTTCGTCTCTTGGAAAATTCAACTTTTTCAAAATTTCGACTTTTGGAAATTTCGTCTCTTCGAAATTTCATCTCTTGGAAAATTCAACTTTTTCAAAATTTCGACTTTTTCGAAATTTCGACTTTTTCGAAATTTTCCCCACAAAAATCGACTTTTGGAAATATCGTCTCTTTTGGAAAATTCAACCTTTTCAAAATATCGACTTTTTCAAAATTTCGTCTTTTTGGAAATTTCGACTTTTTCGAAATTTCGACTTTTTCGAAATTTCGACGTTTTCTTTTCGGAGTTTCGTCTCTTGGAAAATTCAACTTTTTCAAAATTTCGACTTTTTTTAAAATTTCGACTTTTTCAAAATTCGACTTTTTCGAAATTTCGACTTTTTCGAAATTTTCCCCACAAAAATCGACTTTTTCAAAATTTCGACTTTTTGGAAATTTCGACTTTTTGGAAATTTCGACTTTTTGAAAATTTCGACTTATTCGAAATTCCGACTTATTCGAAATTTCGACTTTTTCGAAATTTCGACTTTTTCGAAATTCCGACTTATTGAAATTCCGACTTTGAAATTTCGAACTTTCGAATTCGACTTGGAAATTTCGACTTTTTCAAAATTTCGACTTTTTCGAAATTTCGACTTTTTCGAAATTTCCCTCACAAAAATCGACTTTTGGAAATATCGTCTCTTTTCGAAATTTCGCCTCTTGGAAAATTCAACCTTTTCAAAATTTCGACTTTTTCAAAAGTTCGACTTTTTCGAAATTTCGGCTTTTTCGAAATTTCGACGTTTTCGAAATTCCGACTTTTTCGATATTTCGACTTTTTCGAAATTTCGACATTTTTTGAAGTTCTCCGAAGGGGTTTTTTTTAAAGTTCGAATCTTTTTCGAAATTTCGACTTTAATCTGGACATTTGATCTCCCCAGTTCATGTAGTTTTCAGTAAAATATAAATTACTCAGTCTGAAGGTTTTCTTTTTTTGCCCATAAATTTTTCGAAGTGACTGTTGCCCTCCCCCCTCTCCTCCCTTGGAGGAAATTCTACCTACGCTGTGCCGTTTGCGAAAGATGACAATTAATTAATATTCGACTGAAAGGAACATAAAAAGGATTAAATCATTTCGATTTTTGGGAAAAAGATTCCTTGTAAATTTCAAGAATATCACAAAATTTAAATAAAGTAAAAATTCTGAGAGAAATACTTTTGAAAATTGCAATTTGTTTTTATCCAAATTCGACTTGTTCTGGAAATTGACACTTTTTTCACAAAAATCGACTTTTGAAAATTTCGTTTCTTTTCGGAGTTTCGTCTCTTTTGGAAAATTTAACTTTTTCAAAATTTCGACTTTTTTTCAAAATTTCGACTTTTTCAAAATTCGACTTTTTCGAAATTTCGACTTTTTCGAAATTTCGACTTTTTCGAAATTTTCCCCACAAAAATCGACTTTTGGAAATATCGTCTCTTTTCGAAATTTCGCCTCTTTTGGAACATTCAACCTTTTCAAAATTTCGACTTTTTCAAAATTTCGTCTTTTTGGAAATTTCGACTTTTTCGAAATTTCGACTTTTTCGAAATTTCGACGTTTTCGAAATTTCGACTTTTTCGAAATTTCGACGTTTTCGAAATTCCGACTTATTCGAAATTCCGACTTTTTCGAAATTTTGACATTTTTTGAAGTTCTCCGAAAGGGTTTTTTTTAAAGTTCGAATCTTTTTCGAAATTTCGACTTTAATCTGGACATTTGATCTCCCCAGTTCAGTAGTTTTTAAATATGAATTACTCAGTCTGAATTTTCTTTTTTTGCCATAATTTTTTCGAAGTGGACTGTTGCCCTCCCCCTCTCCTCCCTTGGAGAAATTCTACCTACTCTGTGCGTTGCGAAAGATTACATTTTAATTTCGACTTTTCAATTCGACTTTTGAATTTCGCTTTTCGAAAATTCGACTTTTCGAATCGACATTTTGAAGTCTGACAATTAATATTTCGACTGAAAGGAACATAAAAAGGATTAAATCATTTCTATATTTCATGCATCGTTATCACAGGAATGACTGTACCGATAACCTTTTTTTGGTTATTAAATATTAAGAATGCAATTTACTGTCGATTTTCTTTGCAAAATTCAATTAGAATAATATTTTGGTCATTTTGATCACAATTATGTCACAAAATATATGCTACTATACAAGAAAATACTATACAAGAAAATGGATGAAATGTTGAGTCCACTAAGGTGGATCCACACTAATAAAAATTTGTGTTGTGCGTTGTACCGCGCAAAGAGTTAGATTATGTCCACTGCTTTTGCCTTATAGTCTAAATTTAAAGAGTTTACAAGCACACAAACGAATTCGGTGGTGCAACAGACAACTACTTACTATTTACACCACAAAATAGTTATCATTGCATGAAAAATATTTTTTTTTATTTCAAAATACAACGCACAACACATATTTTTATTGGTATGGATCTAGCTTTATAATTACAATATTTTGTGACGTTTGTTGATCGTTACAATAGTTTCAAATGTCCTATTTTAGTTTTTTGCATCCTAATCATAGTAATACTCGTATTTTACATTAATATAAAAAACTCTCTTTTAGCTGCACCCATTAGTAGATGATCCCAGCAATGAGATTCTGACGAAAACATCATAAGACCAAAAGTAGTCGTAAGAATGTCGAAAATTTTATTGTATTATTGTGTCTCGTCGCTTAAAGTTTGATTGTGATTACGTCATATTCTGTCATTGCTTTCTGTCGCCCATTTTATCGATTCTTGTCCTAAATATGTCACATGTTAAGGTCTAATAAATATTTCATCATTCGACATAATTGACCGCAATTTGTTGGCGCTTATAACTAATTATGTACTTTACTGAATTTTACCTAAATGTAATGTGGGGGCTTCAAGCTAAGGGAAATATGAAACAGTTTATGTCACTACTGGAATAATAAAATCCTGAAAAATTAAAAACTATTAACACGAGAGTCGTAGATGGTGGATGTTTGGCGCCATCTAGCTTAATAAAGATAAAAGAAAATTTAACACAAAAAAGATGTACTGAAAATAACTAGGATTTTATGTGGTGAAAATAACTGTTACTATTTCAATATTTCTTTTTGGAAACCATAATTTTTAATTCCTGTTACTTTTTTCAGATGATAGATGTAAAGAACAACATTCACTACCCAAGCGGTTACCCCATTTCTCAACATCCCCCAGTATTTCTATGCTCGTCCCCTGGGCCGGACCCCTATTCATCCCAGGACCTCTACAACCCCGTCTACGAAGAACTGAGCGACGCAGACAGCGACCTCGAACACCTTCCACACAGCGAAGACGAATTCGCCGAAGACGAACTGAGTCTAGCCGGCGAAATGGATCGTCGCCATCGAAACATGCCACCCCCACCATATCGAACAGACACCCAGCGAAGCAACAACCGCGACATACCGCGCTTCAGGAGACCCCATGAACCACTCCCTCCCATACCAGGCCTAGGCGCCAACAAAAGACATCGCAGCCTAGATCGCCGAAGACAAGAATTCCACGAAGGGATGCTACTGGACGCCCTCCTCCAATTATATCCTCGCGTCGGCAGTGTGGGACCCCCAAATCGAAGACAGATACCTAGTATAACGCAAAGACTGCAGTGTTTGGCCCAAACGCCCGGACCGTACGAAACAGTGCCGGTTATTGGACATTTGGCCACTTTTCGGCCCGTACCGAAACCCTATTCGCAAGATTCGGCCTTCGGGTCTGACTCGGGGTACAGCAATCATACGAGTGGCACCAGAGGGTCGAATAGGGGTCGGAGAGACCCCAGACGTTTGTCGCAGTTGAGCGCCGACTTAGCATTGACTTAAGCAGTGCGCCAAGTTCTATTCTGTGATTTGTTTTTAATTCTATTACTAATCTTAGACTCACGATTGTTTCCAACGCGAAAAAAAGTAAATAAATTAATCGAACTCGTTACTGTCAACTTGGGAGTTGTGATCTTGAGGATCCCAATTTCTAAATTCGTCAGAAGCAAGAACTTCGTGGATCTTATTGCGAAATTTGGTTCAAATGACTTCCATTCCTATTAGTTGGCCTTCCATTAGCATTGATTGACCTTCCATTCGTATTGATTGGCCTTCCATTCGGATTGATTGGCCTTCCATTCGTATTGATTGGCCTTCCATTCATAAGGATTGTCGCCAAGTGTCAATCAATACGAATGGAAGGCCAATTAATTCGAATGGAAGGCCAATTATTACGAATGGAAGGCCAATTATTACGAATGGAAGGCCAATCAATACGAATGGAAGGCCAACCATTACGAATGGAAGTCATTTGTGCTAGAAGGAGTAAATTCGCAGGCGTCTTAATCTTGAAACTGAGTTGAGCCAACAATCACTCAAAGCGTATTATTTTGCAGCATTACGACAAGAAAATTGAATTATTTCTGCAAAAGTAGGTTATAGAAAATTACAATTTCGTAGCAAACTTTATTAAATAATTACTCAGAATTTCATGGAGTTGATACAATTTAACTTGCTCTCTAGCAAGTTTAAATTCATCTCTATTTTTGTCGTAACATTATCTTCGGTATACACATTTCATTTTCTTAATTAATAACATCAGGAAAGTTTACTACTTCCGCCATTTTACTAATAAGTTTCATTATACCTGAAAGTTCAAAGTGCAATATGAACGCTGAAGCAGTTTACGAGTTGATTAATTTTGACAGCATCATCGATTTACATTCCACCCAAATCAAAATTCTGTTTTAAATATTTCTTTAATTATGTATGTATAAACTTGTAAAACTTGTATAATACGGTTAAAACTTCGGCTAACCAAAGTTTTTTTTCTATTTGTACATTTTTGTTGATAACTATTTATTTTTGTAAATATTGACATATTTATTGTACTTCAAACACTGATCACTTTGTAGTCTTAGATAGCAAACTCTTGTAAAAGTCACATTAAAGCAAAAATATTCCAATGCAATAAAACAAATCTAGAATTATTATAGATTTCTAAATGCTGATTTGAGGTAATATTAGTTTTTAAGGTTCGCCTTTTTATGTTAATGCAGCTGTAAGTTGATCCATTTTGGGTTCACATTTTTCAGTCAGTGTTTGCCTATGCTAGTCCCTCAATTAATTATCAGTATATCTAATTATTGATTATATAGATATTGGCATTGTTATTCTAATTATTTTTGTTATCATTTTGCATAAAATTGATTAGTATATAATTTTACAGAAAATTTTTTATAATAAAATCATTTTACTAAATCTTCGTGATTTTTTTTAACCACTAGTTTAATTTTGGGTAAAATATACTCTAGACGTAAACAAGTGTGTAGAATAGTCTCATTAAGTACCACCTTTATTTTTTGGAAGATTTCAAAATACCATCCCAAGCAATTTTTTCCTTAATCTTGTATTTCTTTTTTGTTTAATTTTATTAGACATTTCTGCAACCTAGTTTGGAAATATTTAAATTTTTAGTAATAAAATTTTAATTGTTCTATAAAAATCTATTTTGGTGTTTTGACATTCCAAAATGATTCCAAAAAGTCGAAATTTTAAGGAAAAAAAAATGAAAACATACTGAAGATATTCTCCAGTTTAAAACAATTTTCAGTTTAAATCTAAACACCAAATTTGATGAGGAAAAATCAAAAAATTCGATAAAAAAACTGAAACATTGGAATTGAGCTTGAAATATTGAGAAGCAAAGTCAAAAGAAAAACCCCAAATTTGGATGTAGTTTTTAAATCGATATTTTAGAGAACGAAAATTGTAGATTTAACTTTGGCACTGAGCGTGTTGGTGACGCAAAACCATAATTTTTCCCCCGATCTAAAATCGTTCAACGCGCTTAAAAAAGTTTTCACTTTAAAAAATCGAAATTTTAAGAAAACAAGGACGAATTTTGGAAAAAATAATCGAAATTCTAAGGGACGAATTTTGAGAGAAATTTTAAGAAAACGAGGACGAATTTTGAGAAAAATAATCGAAATTTTAAGGGACGAATTTTGAGAAAAAGGGTCAAAATTTTGAAGAGAAAGGTGAAAATTTTGCAGAGAATGTCAAATTTGCAGAACGAGTCAAATTTTTTAGAATGGATTATGATAAAGACGAATTTCAAGTAAATAATCGAAATATTGAGAAAAAGAGAGATTTCGAGGAAATCGCAATTTCGAAAAAAGACGAATTTTGACAAGAATGTCGAAACTTCTAGAAAAAGACGAATTTCCAAGAAAAAAGTCATTCCCAAAAATATTAGATAACGGATTTTGAAGCAAACATAAGATTTCAAAAAAAAGTCAAACTTTCAAAAAACAGTTAAATTTTCTGAAAACTTTGATTCTAGAAGATAACAATTTTTATAAGAAGACCGATGTTAAGAAAAATAACGAAATTTCCAAAAAATAGCTACATTTTGACAGTTTAAATTTAAGAAACATTTGGAAATTGAGAAAAAAAATCGAAATTCTGCAGAGAAAGTCACATTATAAGAAAAAAGTCTAATTTTACCAGTAAAGTCGAAATTGTTGAAGAAAATAGTTTAATTTCAAAGAAAAAAACAAGGATTTTTAGGAAAAAGACGAAATTTAGAGAAAAAATTTCGAATTTCTGCAGATAGAGTCGTCACATTATAAGAAAAAAGTCGAACTTTGCAAATAAAATCCAAAATAAAAAGAAATTATTGGAAGAAATACTCGAATTTTAAAGAAAAAACGAATTTTAAGGAAAAAGGTGAAATTTAGAAAAAAGCGTAAATTTTGAAAAAATCTATATTTTAAGATAAAAGACGCAACGTTGTGATTTCCATTAACATAAAGGATCGGATTTTGCGGTAAAGATATAATTTCGAAAATTGAAGTATTTTGAGAAAAATTTCCTCGAATTTCGAAGAGAAAATCGAAATTTCCAAAAACAAAAACGAATTATTAAAAACAAAAACGCAATTTCAAGAGAAAGATCTAAACTTGAAGAACAAAATCGAAATTACGAGACAAAATGCGAAAATTAGAGGAAATTTAGTAAAAATTTGGATTTTTCCTGATATAATCAAATTTTGTCGAAAGTTCGAAAAATGGACGAATTTTGAGAAAAAGTTGAAATTTCTCAGTTAAAAATTTATTTCTAAAAACGAATTATTAAAAACAAAAACACAATTTCACAAGAAAGATCTAAACTTGAAGAACAAAATCGAAATTACGAGACAAAATGCGAAAATTAGAGGAAATTTAGTAAAAATTTGGATTGTCCCGGATATAATCAAATTTTGTCGAAAGTTCGAAAAATGGACGAATTTTGAGAAAAAGTCGAAATTTCTCAGTTAAAAATTTATTTCTAAAAACGAATTATTAAAAACAAAAACACAATTTCACAAGAAAGATCTAAACTTGAAGAACAAAATCGAAATTACGAGACAAAATGCGAAAATTAGAGGAAATTTAGTAAAAATTTGGATTTTCCCGGATATAATCAAATTTTGTCGAAAGTTCGAAAAATGGACGAATTTTGAGAAAAAGTCGAAATTTCTCAGTTAAAAATTTATTTCTATTCTCGACAACTCCAGGAACAAAATCGAAATTACGAAAAAAAAAAATTGAAACTTAATGGAAATTTAGTAAGAATTCGGAATTCTTCAGAAATAATCAAATTTTGTCAAAATTTCGAAAAATGGGCGAACTTTTAGAAAAAGTCGAGATTTTCTGGTTAAATATTTATTTCTTATTGACTGCCTTAAGTCGGAGGGAGACAAGCGCCCCACTCTATCAAATTTTCAAAACCTAAATTTCGAAAAAGTTGGATTTTAAACAAAGTAAGAATTTCCAAAGAGAATTTTTTTGAAATTTCTACCTTTTTACAAAAATTTTAAGTTATTTATACAAATTTTTAGCAGATGAGGATTTTTCATGTTTAAACTCAGAATTTTAAAATTAAATTAAATTTCGACATTGAAGTAGGTAAATATTATAAGAAAAAAAAATCGAAATTCTTAATCAAAATAAGTGGATATTTTGATAGAAAAAGGAAGAAGTTCTAAAAGAGAGTAATTTCCAAACACAAATTTGCTAGAAGAAAACTCAAATGTTGGATCAACGAGAAATTAAAAAAAAATAGAAATTTTCATTTTAAAACTGAAATTTTAGAAACTAAATCTATAAAAATTAACATTTTAAGGAGAGTTTTATTAAAAAAATCCTCTTTTAACACAAAAATTCCAGAAAAAGAAGAAACTAAATATATAAAAATTAACATTTTAAGGAGAGTTTTATAAAAAAAATCCTCTTTTAACACAAAAATTCCAGAAAAGGAAGTAAATTTTGCGTTAAACCCAACATTTTTTAATTAAAAGTTCAATTTTTTAATTAAATTAAACGCGTTCAAAAAAAGATCACAAAAATTCAACTTTCAGAGAAGTCAATCTAAACCTAAATTTGCTAGAAGAAAACTCAAACTTTAGGATCAAGGACACATTTTTTAGAAAAATGTAAAAATCTCCATTTGAAAACTGAAATTTTAGAAATTAGGCAAGAATTTTCCAATTTTAGCTAAAATGTTTGTAAAAAAATTACCATTTTTGAGGATGAACATTTTGAGTTTAAATCCAAAATTTTTGAAAAAAGTGTTATTTTTTTAATTAAATAAAAAGCTTGGAAAAAATCAGAAAAATCCAAATTTCAGAGAACTCAAAATCTTTAATTTTAACTTTAAAATTGTGGGAAATATTTATAGTCCAGTGATATTAGGGGTTTGAGAGATAAGCTGGAAACTCGTATAAATCTTCATGTTCTAAAAGTTGCCTCAAAAGTTTCATAAAATTTCGTGTTTGCGTCCTAAAGTTAAAGGTCACAAAAATCGGTTTTTGGCGATTATCTCGGTTTCTGCAGCTGCAACGATGTTAACATCTATTATAAAAATTGTAGAGCATAAAATTTGGGACAACTTTTGTCCCAAACATTTTTTCATACGCTTAACCGTTTTTGAGGTAAACGGCAGCCCTCAGCCATAGACACTGTAATGCAAGGTCAACCATGAATCTCTGTGAAAAATATCTTGTACAAAGTTATTAAATCATCATTATCATTAGCAATGAATAATTTGTTGGACCTTGCATTAGAGTGTATATGGCTGAGCGCTGCCCCTTATCTCAAAAAGGGTTGAGCGTGTGAAAAAATTTTTGAAACAAAAATTTGTCGCAAATTTTGTGCTCTACAATTCCTATAATAGATGTTAACATCATTGCAGCTCCAGAAACCGAGATAATCGCGAAAAACCAATTTTTATGATATTTGACCTTGAATAACTGACGACTCAGACGTGAAATTATATGAGATTTTTGAGACAACTTTTAAAACCTCATGGAGCATAAAATTTGCGACAAATTTTGTTTCAAACATTTTTTCATTCACTCAACCGTTTTTGAGATAAAGGGCAGCACTCAGCCATACATACTGTAATGCAAGGTCAATTAGACAAATTATTTATTGTTAATGTTATATTAATTTAATAACTTTATACAAGGTATTATTCACCGAGATTGATGGTAGACCTTGCGTTACAGTATGTATGGCTGAGCGCTGCCCTTTATCTCAAAAACGGTTGAGGGTATAAGAAAATGTTTTAAACAAAATTCGTCGCAAATTTTATGCTTTACAATTTTGGTAATAGATGTTAACATCATTGGAGCTCTAGTAACGTAGATAATCGCGAAAACCCGACATTATATGGCTGAGCGCTTCCCTTTATCTCAAAAACGGTTAAGCGTACGAAAAAATGTTCATAACAAAATTTGTCGCAAATTTTATGCTCTACAATTTTGGTAATAGATTTGAAGTCATTGGAGCTCTATTAACCGAGATAATTGCGAAAAAACCGGACAGTATATGACTGAGCGCTACCCTTTACCTCAAAAACGGTTGAGCGTACGAAAAAATGTTTAATATAAAAAGTTATCGTAAATTTTATGCTCTACAATTTTTATAATAGATGTTAACATTATTGGAGCGATAGAAACCGAGATAATCGGGAAAAACCGACAGTATATGGCTGAGCGCTGCCCTTTACCTCAAAAATGGTTGAGCGTACGAAAAAATGTTTAATACAAAATTTGTCGCAAATTTTATGCTCTACAATTTTGGTAATAGATGTTAACATCATTGGAGCTCTATTAACCGAGATAATTGCGAAAAACCGACAGTATATGACTGAGCGCTGCCCTTTACCTCAAAAACGGTTAAGCGTACGAAAAAATTGATTGATATAAAAGTTATCGTAAATTTTATGCTCTACAATTTTTATAATAGATGTTAACATCATTGGAGCGATAGAAACCGAGATAATCGGGAAAAACCGACAGTATATGGCTGAATGCTATCCTTTATCTCAAAAACGGTTGAGCGTACGAAAAAATATTTAAAACAAAATTTGTCGCAAATTTTATGCTCTACAATTTTGGTAATAGATGTTAACATCATTGGAGCTCTAGTAACCGAGATAATCGCGAAAAACCGACAGTATATGGCTGAGCGCTGTCCCTTTATCTCAAAAACGGTTGAGCGTACGAAAAAATGTTTAAAACAAAATTTGTCGCAAATTTTATGCTCTACAATTTTGGTAATAGATGTTAACATCATTGGAGCTCTAGTAACCGAGATAATCGCGAAAAACCGACAGTATATGGCTGAGCGCTGCCCTTTACCTCAAAAACGGTTGAGCGTACGAAAAAATGTTTGATATAAAAGTTATCGTAAATTTTATGCTCTACAATTTTCATAATAGATGTTAAAATCATTGGAGTTATAGAAACCGAGATAATCGGGAAAACCGACAGTATATGGCTGAGCTCTGTCCTTTATCTCAAAAACGGTTAAGCGCACGAAAAAATGTTTATAACAAAATTTGTCGCAAATTTTATGCTCTACAATTTTGGTAATAGATGTTAACATCATTGGAGTCTAGTAACCGAGATAATCGCGAAAAACCGACAGTATATGGCTGAGCGCTGCCCTTTATCTCAAAAACGGTTGAAAGTACGAAAAAATATTTAAAACAAAATTTGTCGCAAATTTTATGCTCCACAATTTTGGTAATAGATGTCAACATCATTGGAGCTCTAGTAACCGAGATAATCGCGAAAAGCCGACAATATATGGCTGAGCGCTGCCCTTTACCTCAAAAACGGTTGAGCGTACGAAAAAATGGTTGATATAAAAGTTGTCGTAAATTTTATGCTCTACAATTTTTATAATAGATGTTAACATCATTGGAGCGATAGAAACCGAGTTAATCGGGAAAAACCGACAGTATGTGGCTGAGCACTACCCTTTATCTCAAAAACGGTTGGGCGTACGAAAAAATGTTAAAAGCAAAATTTGTCGCAAATTTTATGCTCTACAATTTTGGTAATAGATGTTAACATCATTGAAGTTCTAGTAACCGAGATAATCGCAAAAAACCGACAGTATAAGATTGAGCGCTGCCCTTTATCTCAAAAACAGTTGATCGCAAGAAAAAATGGTTGATATAAAAGTTATCGCAAATGTTATGCTCTACAATTTTGGTAATAGCTGTTAATATCATTGGAGCTCTAGTAACCGAGATAATCGCGAAAAGCCGACAATATATGGCTGAGCGCTGCCCTTACCTCAAAAACGGTTGAGCGTACGAAAAAATGTTTAAATCAAAATTTGTCGTAAATGTTATGCTCTACAATTTTGGTAATAGATGTTAACATCATTGGAGCTTATTAACCGAGATAATCGCGAAAAACCGGGAGTATATGACTGAGCGATGCGTTTTATCTCAAAAACGGTTAAGCGTATAAAAAAATGGTTAATATTAAAGTTATCGTAAATTTTATGCTCTACAATTTTTATAATAGATGTTAACATCATTGGAGCGATAGAAACCGAGATAATCGGGAAAACCCGATTTTTGTGTCCTTTGACCTTGAATAACTTACACGCAGACAAGAGATTTTATGAGACTTTTGGAATGTCAAAATGAAGATTTATTCGAGTTTTCAGCTTATTATATTTTCATTCCGAGGTTGACCCCTTTTTTTACCCAAGTGACTGTACTAGTCAAGTCATAATAGAGGTTTCATCTTGGAATGTGAGATAAGATAGAAACTCGTATAAACCTTCCTTTTAGTGTTCTAAAAGTTGTCTTAAGAGTTTCATAAAATGTGTTTGCGTCGTAAATTATTCAAAGTCAAAGGTCACAAAAATCCGTTTTTCGCAATTATCTCGATTTCTGTAGCTGCAATGATGTTAGCATCTATTATAAAAATTGTAGAGCACAAAATTTGCGACAAATTTTGTTTTAAATATTTTTTCATATGTTTAACCATTTTTGAGATAGAAGGTAGCCCTCAGCCAATACATCTCAGTGTCATCTATGGCTCAGTCATAGGTACTGTAATGCAAGGTCTACCATGAATCTCGGTGAAAAATATCTTGTATAAAGTTATTAAATCATCAATATCATTAGCAATAAGTAATTTGTCTAATAAAGCTTCTATTAGAGTATGTGTGGCTGAGCGCTGCCCTTTATCTCAAAAACGGTTGAGCGTATGAAAAATTTGTTTAAACAAAATTAGTCGCAAATTTTGTGCTCTACAATTTTTATAATAAATGTTACATCATTCTAGCTACAGAAATCGAGATAATGGCGAAAAATGGTGTTTGTGATCTTTGACCTTGAATAACTTACGACCTAGACCCGAAATTATATGAGATTTTTGAGACAACTTTTAAAGCCTCAAAATCAAGGTGTATACGAGTTTAAAGCTTATTATCGCTCATTTAGAGGTTGATCTGTTTTGTTTGCTAAAATGACTATTATAAATATTTTAAATGTACACAAAAAATTTTAAAAAGAAATTGAAATTTCTAGAAAATTGAAACATTTTAGAAAAGTGGAATAAAGAACTTAATTTGAGAAATATATAAAATTCTGTTTAAATTCGAAAAATAAAAATCGAAATTTTGAGAACATGAACTGAAAAATCCTAGAAAAACCATACTTATTTTTAAAAAAATTAAATTTTCAGTTTATGGTCGATTCAGTTTAAACGTGCTTAGCGGGAATCAAATTCCAATTTTGTTGTAGTCAAAACAAAAGTAAAAAATGCAGATTTTGGGGGAATTAAACTGAAAAATAGGAAAACGTTTAAATAAACTCTAAATCTGCAGTTAAAACTGTAGGGGTGTCAACCAACTTAGAGGGAGTGTATTTCATGTTATACTAAATTTTTCTGCCACATTCAGATTAAGTTTTGTTCTTTGGTAATAAAATCAAGAAAGGTGTATTTTATTGGCATTTTAGCGTGCCATGTTTCATGTTTATTACGAAAAAAAGAAAAATCTCTCCTCGGTTAATATACGTGGTTTTGACGTGGAAAGCTTTTTGGTATAAAATTATTTATTATTAAACGGCAAAGTTGCTGAAGCCGTAGCATCAAGTGAATCGAAGCCCGAAACTGACTTGTCTAGGTATACGACGTATGTGTATATATATAAAATTTTATCGGAGGAAAATGCGAGATTTATGTTTTGATCCCCAATACGTGAACCGAGCAGTTTCATATTTTCAACATTGCGGCTTCAGATGGAATCTATTAGAGGAAATATAACTTTTAATACAGCAGCTTACGTGTGTACTGGTCTCGTCAAGCTAATACAGTTCATGGAATTGTATTTCAACTTTGTTGTGACGCGAAACATTGCATTTCCATCTTTTCCACTAGAAGTAATAATAATATTACTAGAAGTTATATTACTAGAAGTTATATTACTAGAAGTAATAATAATATTATTAGAATAATAATCATAGAGAAAATATATTTGGGAAACACATAATCGTGTTCGTGTGTGTTGAGCAGAAATCTCGCTTGGTGGTGACGTCAAAAAATATTTGAGAAATTAATTACTAATACAATTGAACTTTAAAAAAATACTGGAATATTCATCATAGTTAAATAACTAAAAATATAATTCCGTGGGTAACTTGGATGATTAGGTAAATAGGTTATTAGATAAATTATCATTTACAAATGCCATGCTCGAACACATACTGATATTGTTAAAATTATAATCCCTATCCTAATCCCTGGTACCGACCACTCTAGTACACGTCTTATTGATAGGTGACATCTACTATTAACATTGAAGCATGTTGGTAACCCGACATGTGCGTGATGGTCACGAGAAAGCGTAAGA
This sequence comes from Dastarcus helophoroides, assembly GCA_028583605.1. Lineage (NCBI taxonomy): Eukaryota > Metazoa > Arthropoda > Insecta > Coleoptera > Bothrideridae > Dastarcus > Dastarcus helophoroides. Next base: position 41,792,256 of record CM053330.1, on the reverse strand, counting down.
TTTTGACCTATCAACGTGCCTAAATTTTCCACTTCAAAGAATATACATAAATGAATAAATGTACTGTACTGAAATATACTTAACGTGGCGTCAGTTTGAGGCAAATCGATAGTAGTAGTTCTTCTGTATTCAAGCGTTTCCAACGCTTAATACTATCGCATTTTGCGGCAATGAATTTTTATTGCTTTTCAAAGCAAAACGTTTTAAAATATCGAATCAAATTAAGCATGAACCCTTTCTAAACACGTATTTCAATGCAGGATTCAATCGGAGAAGAACTAGTAGAAAATTTCCGAGATGGTTTCATATAAATTCAAATGAAGCTACAATAAATCTCAAAGTAAAAATACAGTGTACATATTCACGACCCTTTACGAGGTAATATCGATATAGTGGGATGGTTTTATCTATCTCTGCGGAATTTATTTTAAACTTAACATTATGCGGCGAGAGAAATTATCGATACCTTGAATATATTTGGCAAGCCAGTCGCATTTGTTTAAATTAATTCGCATTTAGAAGATATTTCCTTCGGAGATAATTCCAATTTATGCGACAGATAAAGCCGAACCAAAAGAGGATCTAATTGAGGATTGGAAATTTATTTCAGAACGGATTCCTTTATTTTGGACCCTATTTTGTAAGTCTTATTCGAAATACAATAACTCTTTAAAAATGCAACTAACGGAGTCTGTGAGATCAGCTCGGAACGCGCTAAAATGATCGATTCCAACCGTAATTACTGCATTGCGTGAACTAGTGCTAACTTCGAAAATATTCATCTAAATCAAATAATAGAAAAGACAAATTTGATCTGCATTCCTTTAGGAAATTGGGTCAAAATGCCACATATTTTTCCATACTGACTCTCTCTGAAGTTGGTAGCTTGGCTGTCGAAACGCGTTAGAGAAATCTTTGTTGTGTTTTTTAATCTTTTTTTGGTTTCAGGGGACAAGTTTTGTATTTCAATTTTTGACATCAATGTAATCTTTGCAACACACCAAAATGATAAATTTTACCATTTTGAATGTACCAAAGATTTGATCATCACTGATAGCACCAAAATATCGCTTTAAATTCCATTATTTTTGGGACGACATGAAAGAATATTGTAATTGGAAGTAGTTGGTAGTTGGAAATTACTGAAGCAAAATTCGCCATTCATGACGATACGCATTGAATTAAAACTGAAAATTAAATAATATTTTACCAAAAGCAGTACCTCCCAAACCGTGCTAATATAATTCTGTAAAAGCAAACATGAAACAATGTGAATAATTACATATGTTCATTAAATTACCAAAGATAATACCAGGTATGTAAAGCTTATAAACTAGAGAACAGATAAATGCTTAACATTTGTTCAGTGAGATTCAACTGTAATTGAGGACAAAAGCAGTTATCTGAAACTGTAGATAATTATATTTCCTTTGCGAACTATTCAAGCTCTAGTAACTCGGTTTTTGCAGTAAATGAGATGAGGTATTTCTCTAAACGTATAATTAACAACTTGTCTGCTCCAGTTCAGCACGAAAAACCCCGGTTAAAATGAAATAAATCGATCGATTGTATCCGCTTAAAACAAAACATTACCTAGTTTGACCCATAATCGAGAAATACGTTCGTCGACACGGCTAGAAGACGTATTTACCGATCAAATTTAATATCATTGTCCCCACGGAATACCTCCCTTGTCCCCCAGTTCCCAGTCTCAGCGAACAAACTGACGTCGGTTCCGATGACCCACTGATAACCGTTTCAACAGATGTATTCTCTCAATTGAAAAATTGAAAAACATTTCAATCTGTAAGCTCACCCGTGATAACGAAAAATCATCATCTAGGCTCAACTTTTTTCTCATATTCACTGAAAATAGTTAATACAGTGAATATAGTTAACAAACAAATATGTTTCAATTTTATTAAACAAATGTAGGTATCTACTTTACCTTTGTTTATTACTACAACTCATCAGGATTCCAGGATTAGGATGCACATCACAAAGCTGCAACTGCACGAGAAACGTAAAAGTTCAAAATCGTTATTACAGGGCCCTTGAAACGCATTAGATGCCTGAAAATAAACAGAATAAGACTGTTAACCTCACGGATGAAGAAGATAATGACGTTACCCTATCTTTGGTGGTGTGTGACCCAAGCTGCAATTGCACGAGAAACGTAAAAGTTAAATAGTGTTATTGCAGGGCCCTCGAAACGCATTAGATGCCTGAAAATAACCAGAACAGGACCGTTAACCTAACGGATGAATAAGATAATAACGTTACCCTATCTTTGGTGGTGTGTGGCCCAAGCTGCAATTGCACGAGAAACGTAAAACTTTAGTAGTGTTATTACAGGGCCCTCGAAACGCATTAGGTGCCTGAAAATAACCAGAACAAGACCGTTAACCTCACGGATGAATAAGATAATGACATTACCCTATCTTTGATGGTGTGGCCCAAGCTGCAATTGCACGAGAAACGTAAAAGTTCAATAGTGTTATTACAGGGCCCTCGAAACGCATTAGGTGCCCGAAAATAACCAGAACAAGACCGTCATTATCTTATTCATCTATTAGGATGGATGAATAAGATAATGACGTTACCCTATCTTTGGTGGTGGTGTGTGGCCCAAGCTGCAAGTGCACGAGAAACGTAAAAGTTCAATAGTGTTATTACAGGGCCCTCGAAACGCATTAGGTGCCTGAAGATAATCACAACAAGACCGTTAACCTAACGGATGAATAAGATAATGACGTTACCCTATCTTTGGTGGTGTGTGGCCCAAGCTGCAATTGCACGAGAAATGTAAAAGTTCAATAGTGCTATTAAACGACCCTTGAAACGCATTAGGTGCCCGAAAATAACCAGAACAAGACCGTTAACCTCACGGATGAATCAGATAATGAAATTACCCTATTTTTGGTGGTGTGTGGCCCAAGCTGCAATTGCACGAGAAACGTAAAAGTTCAATAGTGTTATTACAGGGCCCTCGAAACGCATTAGGTGCCCGAAAATAACCAGAACAAGACCGTCATTATCTTATTCATCTATTAGGATGGATGAATAAGATAATGACGTTACCCTATCTTTGGTGGTGGTGTGTGGCCCAAGCTGCAAGTGCACGAGAAACGTAAAAGTTCAATAGTGTTATTACAGGGCCCTCGAAACGCATTAGGTGCCTGAAAATAACCAGAACAAGACCGTTAACCTAACGGATGAATAAGATAATGACGTTACCCTATCTTTGGTGGTGTGTGGCCCAAGCTGCAATTGCACGAGAAACGTAAAAATTCAATAGTGTTATTACACGACCCTCGACACGCATTAGGTGCCCGAAAATAACCAGAACAAGACCGTTAACCTCACGGATGAATCAGATAATGAAATTACCCTATTTTTGGTGGTGTGTGGCCCAAGCTGCAAGTGCACGAGAAACGTAAAAGTTCAATAATGTTATTACAGGGCCCTCGAAACGCATTAGGTGCCCGAAAATAACCAGAACAAGACCGTCATTATCTTATTCATCCATTAGGATGGATGAATAAGATAATGACGTTACCCTATCTTTGGTGGTGTGTGGCGCAAGCTGCAATTGCACGAGAAATGTAAAAGTTCAGTAGTGTTATTACAGGGCCCTCGAAACGCATTAGATGCCCGAAAATAACCAGGACAAGACCGTTAACCTAACGGATGAATAAGATAATCACGTTACTCTATCTTTGGTGGTATGTGGCCCAAGCTGCAATTGCACGAGAAACGTAAAACTTCAGTAGTGTTATTACAGGGCTCTCGAAACGCATTAGGTGCCCGAAAATAACCAGAACAAGACCGTTAACCTAATGGATGAATAAGATAATGACGTTACCGTATCTTTGGTGGTGTGTGGCCCAAGCTGCAAATGCATGAGAAACGTAAAAGTTCAATAGCGTTACTGCAGGACCCTCGAAACGCATTAGGTGCCTGAAAATAACCAGAACAAGACTGTTAACCTAACGGATGAATCAGATAATGACATTACCCTATTTTTGGTGGTGTGTGGCCCAAGCTGCAATTGCACGAGAAACGTAAAGCTTCAGTAGTGTTACAGGGCTCTCGAAACGCATTAAGTGCCCGAAAATAACCAGAACAAGACCGTCATTATCTTATTCATCCATTAGGATGGATGAATAAGATAATGACGTTACCCTATCTTTGGTGGTGTGTGGCCCAAGCTGCAATTGCACGAGAAATGTAAAAGTTCAATAGTGTTATTAAACGACCCTTGAAACGCATTAGGTGCCTGAAAATAACCAAAACAAGACCGTTAACCTCACGGATAAATAAAATAATGACACTTCCTTCAGGAAAAGCCAATTTTAAGAATTTTGCAAAAGTCGAAATGCAAAACAAAATTAATTTCAAAAACCAAACATTTAAGATTTTGAGGAAAAAAATGGAATTTTGTACAAAAACCCAAAAACTCTACGACAAATATTGAAAACCAAAATGGTGGAAATTCTAAAAAAAGACATATTTCGAGAAAAATACGACATTTTGACAAGAAAATGAATATTTCGTGTTGAATGTAAAATTTTGAGAAAATCAAGCCAAATTTTGGGAATACTCTTTAGGAAAAAAAATATATTTGTTATGAAAAAGACGAATTTAATTTTAAAAAAAGGCCAAACTTAGAGAATTTAGACTGGAAAAGGTCGAAAACATCCCCAATCTTAGGAAAAAAGGCCAAATTGCAAAAACAAGGTGAAAATTTCTTGAAAAAAATCTTTCAGGGAAAACGAATTTTAAGAAAAAAGAGGTCGAATTTTGCACAAGTTGTAGAGAAATCCAAAAAGTTCATATTTCGTAATAAAGTCGAAATTAAAAATCGATAAATTTTGAAAGACAAAATGGTTAAAATTCTGAAAAAAAATTTCGAGAAAAATACGAAATTTTGGGAAAAAATGGATATTTTGCATTGAATGTAAAATTTTGAGAAAACGTAGCAAAATTTTGAGAATACCCTTTACGAAAAAGAATAGTTCTCACGAAAAAGACGAATTTAAAAGAAAATCTAACAAAAAAAGCCAAACTTTAAAAAATCAGTCCAAATGTCCAAAGATTCAGATTCGCAAAGGTCGAAATCTTAAAAAAATCCCCAATTATTATTTTTTTTAAGTTTAATCCACTCACAAAGAGCAACTCCATTAGGCCTTCAGAGAATAAGAGTTAAGAGAAAAGTGCCAAATTAAAAAAAAAAAGATAGGAAATTTCTAGGAAAAGGTCAAAATCGAGAAAAATCGAAATCTTTCCGCGAAAATCAATTTTAAGAAAAAATGTTCGAACTTTGCGAAAGTCAAAAGACATAACAAAATTAATTTCAAAAACTAAAAGCGACAAATTTTTAAAAAAAAAGGAAATTTTGCACAAAAATCCAAAAAAGTCGATATTTCCGAATAAAAATCGAATCAAAATTAAAAAACGGCAGATATTGAAAAAAATAATCAAAATATCTAAAAAGAGACAAATTTCGAGGAAAATGCGAACAATTTTTTAAAAAAATTTGAAATCGAGAAAAAATTTGAAGTCAATTAAAAAAAAGGCGAATTTTGCTAATGGAGTCGAAAAAAATGAATTTTAAAAACTAATCGAAATTCTGAGAAAAATAAACAAACTTTGAAAAAAAAGTGTAATTTTTGCACAGGATCCAAAATAAAATAAAATTAATAAACAGAATCTGAAAGTCAATTTTCCAAATAAAGTCAAAATGAAAGAAAAGGACAAATTTTGAAACAAAAATGGTCAGTAGTTAGAAAACACAAAGGATTTTGAGGAAAAAAATATAGCTTTGGAAAAAAATAAATGTAAAGTTTTGAGAGTGTAAAATTTTGAATGTAAAATTTTGAGAATGTAAAATTTTGAACGTAAAATCTTGAGAAATATTCGTCATGAAAAAGACGAATTTTGAAATCAATCTAAATTTTGAGAAAAAGAACAATGTCAAGAAAAAAGTTGAAATAAAGCCGCAATTTCGATGAAATCGAAAAAAAAACGAAATTTCAAAAAACAAAAACGAATTTTGAAAAAAAAAAACGAAATTTTGAGAAAAGATCGGGAAGAAGTAAAAGATCGAAATTTCGACAAAAGGGTCAAATTTTCGAGAACAAATTTAGTAAAAACTCGAAATGGAACGCGCTACCGAAAGGCATTTTCCCCAAAAATTACAACCTATCCTTGTTTAAGAAGGCGGTTCATCGTCATCTATCCTTGTTTCCGCATCCTACTCGCAGTGCTTTGAAAGCATAATGGGGTTACCCTTTGCAAGTGGATTAAACTTAAAAAAAAATAATCAAAGTTTTAAAGAAATATGGAGATTTAAAAAATATGAAGCATTTTTAGTTAAATTTTCAAAAAAGGTGAAATTTTCGAAGAGCCTAAATATTGAAGGAAACTGAAAATTATCAAAAAATTCTAAGCTTTCATAAAAAGTGGAAAAGTAAAAATGTTGAAAAACATAAAAAAAATTTAAAAATTAAATAAATGTCATTTTTTTAACAAGTTAAAATTTTTGATAGAATATTTTTAAAAAGGTCGGAATTTAAAAAAAAATCGAAAATTTTAAAAAGCAGCGAAAGTGTTAAATAAATTCGAAATTTTGCAAAATAGTTCAAAATGTCAGAAAAAGTCGACATCTTAAGAAAATGTCGCGATTTAAACAACTAGAAATTTTCGAATAAAGTCGAAATTTTTAAGAAATCGAAAAAATTCTACTGTTTTCAAAAAAGGTAATTCTTGGAAAGTTAAAATTTAAAGAAAAATTAAATTTTAAAAAAGCAAGAAAGAATCTTTGAAGTTTATATTTGGAAAAACGTCGCAATTTTAGAATATAAAATCTACATTTTTAAAAGCAAAAATTAGAAAAAAAACAATTTTTATTAAAAGACAGGAATTTTAAAAAAAGTCCAAATTTTGCAAGTCGAAAATCTTAAAAACCCAAAATTTGATAAGAAGTTGAAAATTCCTAAAAAACAACAAATTTTGAAATAAAATCAATATCTTGAAAAAATAGAATTTTTTAAAAATCTGGATATTTAAAAAAATCTTGGGTGTCAAGCTTTCTAAAGAATCTAGAATTTTCGAAAGAGATATATTTAAAAAAAATAGAATCATCAGAAAAGTCGAAATTTTCAAAAAGTTGAAATATTCAAAAAAGGAAAATTTTAAAAAATGTCGAAATTTTGGACCACTGAAATTGTATGAAAAAAATGTTAAAGTTAAAGTTTTGAAAAAGTCGAAATTTTAATAAAAAATTCAAAATTTGGAAATAAATTGGGTATCATAGAAAAATTCATTAAAAAAAACTCGACATTTTGCTTTTTTCAGGAAAGTTCAAATTTTAGACATTTTAAATGAAGTTGAAATACAGAACTTGTCCCCTGAAACCAAGAAAGATTAAAAAACACAACAAAGGTTGCGACAGCCAAGCTGTCATCTTCAGAAAGAAAACTTTCTTTCTTTCGTTTTCTCTCTGGAGATGACAGCTTGGCTGTCGAAACGCGTTAGAGCAACCTTTGTTGTGTTTTTTAATCTTTCTTGGTTTCAGGGGACAAGTTCTGTATTTCAATTTTTGAAGAAAACCAAGGACCAGTCCGTTCCATCAACAAAAAAAAAAAATTGAAAATGCAAATTTACATTTTTACGAAAAAGTTGATATTTCGACGAAATCGTGAAAGATAAAGTATTTTCACAGCTCGTCGTTGTTGTTAAAAAGAAGATGAATGTAAAGAAAAATTGCCGCATTTTGAAAAATATTTGAAATTTTCTTTCAAAAGAAAAAAATTTTGAGACAATTGGAAAAAGATGAATTTCGATAAAAAAAGTCAACATTTCTAGAAATTTTGAATATCAAAGTTTGAGATAAAAATACTTTAAGAAAGAACTTTTAAAAAAAGCTAAACTTTAAGAATCCAGCCCAAATTTAGGGAAATTCAGCTTCGAAAAGATCGATCAAAAAATCCCAATGTAAGGAAAAAAAACCAAATTTAAAAAAGAAGATAGAAATTTCTAGAAAAACTTCGATATTGGGAAAAACCAAAGCTGTTTAAAGAAAGTCAATTTTGAGCAAAGAAAAGTCGAATTTTGCGAAAGTCGAATTTTGCGAAAGTCGAATTTTGCGAAAGTCGAATTTTGCGAAAATCGAATTGCGAAACAAAACTGATTTCAAAAACTAAACGTTCCTAAAAATAAGACAAATTTTGAGAATAACAAATTTTTAGAAAAAATAAATGGAATTTTGCACAAAAATTCCAAAAAGTCGATATTTCAGAATAAAATCGAACCTAAAAAACGGCCAATTTTAAAAACAAAAATAGTCGAAATGCTGAAAAAAAGACACATTTCGAGAAAAATACGAAATTTTGAGAAAAAAATGGTTATTTCGCGTTGAATGTAGAATTTTAAGAAAACCAAGATAAATTTTGAAAAAATCAAGCCAAATTTTGAGAATACTCTACGAAAAACAATATTTTTTACGAAAAGGACGAATTTACTCTAAAAAAAGCCAAACTTGCAGAATCCAGTCCAAATGTCTAATGATTTGGACTTGAAAAGGTCGAAAAAATCCTCAGTCTTAAGAAAAAAAGACCAAATTTCAAAAAAAGGTGAAAATTTCTAGAAAAACTTAGAAATCGAGACAAAAACAAAATCCTTCAGGGAAAGCCAATTTTAAGAGAAAAAAAAGGTCGAATTTTGCGAAAGTCGAAATGCAAAACAAAATTTATTGCAAAAACTAAACATTCCTAAAAATAAGACAGATTTTGAGAAAAACAAATTTTGAGAAAAAAAAATGGAATTTTGTACAAAAATCCAAAAATTCGATATTTCCGAATAAAGTCGAAATTAAAAAATGACACATTTTGAAAGACAAAATGATCGAAATTCTGAAAAAAACATATTTCGAGGAAAATACGAAATTTTGAGAAAAAATGGTTATTTCGTGTTGAATGTGAAATTTTAAGAAAACCAATACAAATTTTGAAAAAATCAAGCCAAATTTTGAGAATACTCTACGAAAAACAATAATTTTTACGAAAAGGACGAATTTACTCTAAAAAAAGCCAAACTTGGAGAATCCAGTCCAAATTTCTAAAGATTTAGACTTGAAAAGGTCGAAAAAATCCTCAGTCTTAAGAAAAAAAGACCAAATTTCAAAAAAAGGTGAAAATTTCTAGAAAAACTTAGAAATCGAGACAAAAACAAAATCCTTCAGGGAAAGCCAATTTTAAGAGAAAAAAAAGGTCGAATTTTGCGAAAGTCGAAATGCAAAACAAAATTTATTGCAAAAACTAAACATTCCTAAAAATAAGACAGATTTTGAGAAAAACAAATTTTGAGAAAAAATATGGAATTTTGTACAAAAATCCAAAAAGTCGATATTTCCGAATAAAGTCGAAATTAAAAAATGACACATTTTGAAAGGCAAAATGATCGAAATTCTGAAAAAACATATTTCGAGGAAAATACGAAATTTTGAGAAAAAATGGTTATTTCGTGTTGAATGTGAAATTTTAAGAAAACCAATACAAATTTTAAAAAAATCAAGCCAAATTTTGAGAATACTCTACGAAAAAGAATAATTTTTACGAAAAGGACGAATTTACTTTAAAAAAAGCCAAACTTGGAGAATCCAGTGCAAATTTCTAATAATTTAGACTTGAAAAGGTCGAAAAAATCCTAAGTTTTAAGAAAAAAAGATCAAATTTCAAAAAAAGGTGAAAATTTCTAGAAAAACTTAGAAATCGAGACAAAAACGAAATCCTTCAGGGAAAGCCAATTTTAAGAGAAGTTTAAAAAAAACAATACTTAAAAAATCGATTTATTTAAATAAATTTTGAGTAATTAGATAAGCGTCCAATCAATATTCGATTCAGATTTCACGACTAAAAGTTAAATCTGCAGTAACTTCTGCTCGAATCTGAAGATTGTCCATAAATTCGGTAGCACAATGCTAGCAATTTCCAGCGCAATAGAATAGTGAGGCAAGTAGGTGTACTTTATGGATGGCGATGGCAGTTCATTCGGATTGCCGCGCTGTATACTGGGCCATTTGCATTTTCTTTGAATATGCATGAAGGCGAGCCTTCATTTATGGCCGAAGCTGGACTAGCCCCGAACGAGCGAATATTCTGCAAAACGCCCCCGTAAAGGGAGATAAATTGCGACCGGATTTCAGATACACGCGAATCGGACTTTTACTGAAACACTAATCATGGGACAAGGTGAGAGATAATGCTTTTGGAATTTGTCGCCTAGAAAACAGAACTCTGTAGAATTGACGTTAGTTGTTGGTGAATAAGTTAAAAAATATTGATGTCGATGGTTTTTCCTTAAATTCTTGGTTCTGATTTTTCTTAAAGTGATTGTGTGTGGTGCGTTGTTTACCACTAAACTGAATTATTAACTTTAACCTGAGGATCCAACGCTTGCACGAGTTAATGCAAAGATAGAATTTAATTCAACTTTCATCTTCTATTTTTCTAATGAAGTGTTTCCCAAAGTGTGGTACGCTTATCCCCAAGGGTACGGGAGCAGTTTGGTGGGGGTACACACTGCACTCGGCACAAAAATTAAAAATTGCTTGGATAATTGCAGCTTAATTAGCTTGCACAGCTTTAAAAATTTGGTGCAGATTGCAGAATGATGTTCTGTTCAAATTCGTTGATACGTTCGATGTCTATAGAGTCTTCAACTTCAATTGGCTAGCAAAGTTCCAAAATTAAATTAATTTACACAGTTTTCAAGAGTTCGTGCAGATTGCAAAATGATGTTTTATTCAAATTCGTTGTACGTTCGATGTCCAGAGAGTCTTCAACTTCAATTGGCTAGCAAAGTTCCAAAATTAAATCAATTTACACAGCTTTCAAGAGTTCGTGCAGATTGCAAAATGATGTCTTGTTCAACTTCGTTGATATGTTCGATGTCCAGAGAGTATTCAATTTTAATTGGCTAGCAAAGTTCCAAAATTCAATCAACTTGCACAGCTTTAAAGAGTTTGTGCAGATTGCACAAGGATGTTTTGTTCAAATTCGTTGATACGTTTAGCAGATTAATAGACAAACACACTTCGTCATTTAGATATTAGTTAGGATGCAATTTTTTAACGAGTTATAATCAAGGACGTGAAAAATTATGGAAAGGGTACACAGCTATCGTAAGTTTGGGCAAAACTACCCTAATAAATAGTGCGCTCTAACGTTCTGTCATGATGCTAAGGTTCTATATTTTATTTCATTTTGTAGTTAGATAAAATAATTGATTAAATACTTAAATAACACAACTATGAAGTTGAAATAATTGATCAGATACTTGGTTAATATCATGAAGTATTTCAGTCACATGTTTCAGCACGTAAAACTTCAATGCAAAGAAATAGTGCTATGAAAGCGTTTTTTTCGCATAAGCAATCTTTATAAAATCACCTCGCACGAAGAACTCTGAAAATTGACTTATTCTTACATTTTCAGAAGTGATTATTGGTTTCTTATCGTAATAAGAAATCTGTATGAGGAGTTTGCCAAGAATTTCAAATACGGTAGGTTATTTCGTAACCTTGCGCTGCGGATGTCGTTGGAAAAGCAGAAAAGGATTTTTATTTTTAGTATCCATTTTTCATTACATTACAAAGCTGACAGCAATAGGAATTCTTCAAAATAAATTACATGTTTAAGTTAGAGTAAGTAAATAGCGCACTCCCCGGGAAGCGAGAACAAAAAATAAATAATAATTAGATCATCATAACTCATAAATTATATTTATCAATAAATATAACAAATAAACTTTGAAATTTCACAACGTTTGAATATAACTTAGATTTTTTTCAACCGGTTTTGCTTTACAGCAGTGGCGGCTCGTAGCCAAAACTAATGGCGGTGCTGCGACAATGTTTAGCGTTTTAATTTTTTTTTTTTTTCGACATTTTCAAAACGTTACTTTTCGAAAATTTTAGATTTCTTTGAAAACTTGGCAATGAAAATTTTGATAATGTCGCGTTTTTTGAAAGATTGGATTCGTTCCAAATTTCGACTGTATCGCAAAATTTAGATTTTTTCTTGTAATCTTTACCTTATTTTATTTTTAAGTATGTATTGACTTTTCTAAAAAACTGAGAATACTTTTTCAAAAGTTTCCGTATTTTCGTTATAATTTAGACTTTTCGGTGTTCTGTTTTTGGTAATTTTTTTTGAAAATTAATTATTACATTTGTTTTTTAATTTTAACCATTTAAAAATTCTTACTTTTTCTGAAAATGTAAATTTTTTTAAAACTGCACTTTCGACTTTTTTTAAATTTCATCTTTGCTTATAATTTTTTTAAGAAAATATAATTTTTTAATTGAAAATTAATAAGAATTTCGACTGGTTTTTATTTAAATGTCAACTATTTTTCAAAACTTCGACTTTTTTTGCAGTTTCGATTATTTTTTAATTTTTGTTGTTGTTGAATATTTCGTTAATTCTTAATATTCGAAATTCTTTCAAAATTTCGATTCTTTTTTGAAAATTTTGAAATTTTATGAAATGTTTGACATTTTTACAAAATTTTAATTTTTTTAACCTAAAATTTCAAATGTTCCACTTGAATTCCAAATTTTAACTACCAAAAATTTAAACTTTTTCCAAAATTTTAACTTCTCGACTTTTGAAAATCTCGATCTATCTGATAATTTTCACTCGTTTTCTATATTTCGGTTTCGAAAATTTTAATTTTTATTAAAAAGTTGAATGCAAATTTCCCAACTATTCAAAATTTAAACTTTTTTAAAATTTCGAATTATTTCGTAAATTTGATAAAAATTCTTAAATCTAGCAAATTTTGATATTTTTTTAATTTCGACCTTTTCTTTTTGAAAATTTCTTTTGCAATTTTTTGACTTCTTTTGGAAATTTGAAAGATTTTAAAAATTTCTGCCTCGTCAACAAATTCAAACTTTCTTTATTGAAAATTATAACCTTTTCTTAAATCTGCACTTTTTTGAAATTTTCGACTTTTTATCTTAGTTCCCACTTTGTTGAAAATTCCGGTCTTTTTCAAATGTTCAAATTTTTTAAAATTTTAGTCATTTTCCAAAATTTAAAATTTTTGGAAAACTTAAAAATTGTGACTATTTTTTTTTAATTTCAACTATTTTATAAATTTTGACATTTTTCGCAAACTGTCGATCCATTATTTGAAAATTGTAATTTTTTTTAAGTCAGACATTTCTTAAAAGCTTTTATTGAAATTTTCGACTAATTTTCGTAAAATTTCGACTAAAATTTCGACTCCATTTCAAAACTTTGATTTTTTTTTTTAATTTCGACTCTTTTTGAAAACTTGACTTTGGTTTGAAACGTTCAAACTTTTTTTAAAAGTTTATTTATACATTTTTTTAAATATTTTTAATCAAATCTTGGACTTAAAAGAAAAGATTCTTTTTAAAATGGAACTATTGAAAATTTCGACTTTTTTTAAAATTTCGACTCTGAAAACTTGACTTTGGTTTGAAACGTTCGAACTTTTTTTAAAAGTTTATTTACAAATTGTTTTAAAATATTTTTAATTAAATTTTCGGCTTAACAGAAAAGATTCTTTTTAAAATGGAATATTGAAAATTTCGACTTTTTTTTAAATTTCGACTCTTTTTGAAAACTTGACTTTGGTTTGAAAAGTTCGAACTTTTTTTAAACGTTTATTTGTACATTTTTTAAAATATTTCAAATTAAATCTTTGACTTAAAAGAAAAGATTCTTTTTAAAATGGAACTATTGAAAATTTCGACTTTTTTCAAAATTTTGCCTTTTCAAAATTTCCACTGTTTTGATAATTGGGAATTTTTCGATAATTATGAGTTTTCTTCAATATTCAAAATATTTAGCTTCTTGGAAAATTTTTACATTTTTTTGCAAACTGTCGATCCTTTATTTGAAAATTGTGATTTTTTTTAAGCCGGACATTTCTTAAAACCTTTTATTGAAATTTTCGACCAATATTTCGTAAAATTTCGACTCCATTTCAAAACTTCGACTTTTGTTTCAAAATTTCGACTCTTTTTGAAAACTTGACTTTTTTTTGAAAAAGTTTTTTTAAAATTTTATTTATACATTTTTTTTAAACATTTCCAGTTAAATCTTCGACTTAAAAGAAAAGATTCTTTTTAAATTTGAACTATTGAAAATTTCTACTTTTTTCAAAATTTTACCTTTTCAAAATTTCAACTTTTTTAATAATTACGAATTTTTCGATAATTTTGAGTTTTCTCCAATATTCAAAAAAATCAGCTTCTTTGAAAATTAAAAATTAATTAAAAACTGCAATTTATTTTAAATGTCGATATTTTTCCAAAAATTGGAAATTACGATTCAGAATTTTCTTTGGTCCTACAGTAGTAGTAATTTTTTAGAGAAATATCAAATTGTAAATAAGGTTGTAATTTACAAGGTTCATTTTTTCTTGAAATTTCAATATTTTTCTCAAAGTTTTCTTATTTTTATGCAGATTTGAAGTTTATTTTTTCTAAACTTTAACAATTTTTAGTTTCTTATAAAAACTACAACATAAAATGAACTTTAAAATATTAAAATTTCGTTAAAAAAACTTTTAAATTTCCAAAACAAATTAAAATAAAATAAAGTTTGTACAAGAAAAAATATTTTAAAGACAAAATCTCCAGGAAAAGTCGAAATTTCAAAAAAAAATCTTTGTATAAAATGTTTACAAAAAAACAAATTGCTTAAAAAAAAAAAGCAAAATTTCTTAGAGAAATTTCGAAATTTGAAAAATGGAAATATTTTTACAAAAAAGTCGAAATATTTTATTTTTCTCAAAATGTTAAAATTTGTACAGAGCTTTCAGGGTTTTTTCCAAACATTTTTTGTCAAAACTCCATAATAAAATGAACTTTAAATTTTTAGTGGAACGGATTGGTTCTTGGTTATCTGCAAAAATTGAAATGCAGAACTTGTCCTCTGAAATCAAGAAAGATTAAAAAAGATTTAAAAACACAACAAAGGTTGCTCTAACGCGTTTCGACAGCCAAACTGTCATCTTCACAGAGATACTGAAGGTGATAACTTGGCTGGCGAAACGCGTTAGAGCAACCTTTGTTGTGTTTTTTAATCTTTCTAGGGTTCAGAGGACAAGTTTTGTATTTCAACTTTAAATTGTCAACGAGTCGTAAAAAACTTGACATTTTTAAAACAAATTAGAGGAACCCAAAGAAAAATCTGGAGAAGTTGGAATTTCTACAAGAATTTTTAAGAATTTTAAGAACAGGAAGAATAAAAATTTTGAAAAAATTTCTTTTCATAAAATATTTAGGACAAATGGAAACTTTGCAGAAAAGATCAAAATTTTCTAAAAAAAAAGTTGAAATATCTGAAAGAAACTCAAAATTTGTATACAAAATGAGATTTGAGGTAAAAATTCGAAGACACCGTATTAACTTATTTTTTAGAGAAATAGTAAAATGCGAGATGAGTTGGATTAAGATTTTTTCTTGAAATTATTATTTTCTCAAAATTTTCAAAGAAATTTGAGTTTTTTCTTAACTTTTTAATTCCTGCTCGAAATATTGATTTTCTTTTCAAAACTTTTACAAAAATTAGTTTTTAAAAGTGTATTTTGATCAAAATTAAAAATAAAATAGTTTTTTAAATGTCGTAACTTCGTGAAAGAAACTTAAGATTTCTATAAAAGGAAATCAGAGAAAAATTAAAATTTCTACAAAAAATTGTGGAATGAAAAGAATTTAGAAAATTTTGAGAAAAAAAGTCGTAAGCGAAATTGGGGGTGCTGCAGTTCCACAGTGCCTATACACCAGCCGCCACTGCTTTACAGCATATTATACCAGTAGTTTCTTTGGCCTGTGATATACCAACTCATTTTATGGATCACAGACTTCTATACAAATATCCCGTTTAATCTCTGCACTCTTATCTACTGATAAAAGTACAGTATCTACCGATAGGAGTACAGTATTTACTGATAGGAGTACAGTATCTACTGATAGGAGTATAGTATTTACAGATAGGAGTACAATATCTACTGATAGGAGTACAGCATCTACTGATAGGAGTGCGGTATCTACTGAAAGAAGTACAGCATTTTCTAATAGAAGTACAGTACCTACTAATAGGAGTACAGCATCTACTAATAGGAGTACAGTATCTAATGATAGGAGTACAGTCTCTACTGATAGGAGTACAGTATCTACTAATAAGAGTACAGTATCTACTGATAGGAGTACAGTATCTACTAATAGGAGTACAGCATCTACTAATAGGAGTACAGCATTTACTAATAGGAGTACAGTATCTAATGATAGGAGTACAGTATCTACTGATAGGAGTACAGTATCTACAAATAGGGGTACAGTCTCTACTGATAGGAGTACAGCATCTACTAATAGAAGCCGTACCTACTGATAGGAGTACAGTATCTACTGATAGAAGTACTTAAATCGAAGTTTTTGGAAAAAGGTCGAAATATCGACATTAAGGTCGAATTTAAACTTGAAATTTCGACTTTTTTTCGCAATTCTCAGATTTTAATCGAAATTTCTACTTCGAGAATAAACCAGAAATTTAGACTTTAATCTCGAAATTTCGACCTTTTTTCTTGAAATTTTAAGATTAAAGTTGAACTTCTGAAAAAAAAGTTAAAAATTTTGAGTTATAAGTAGTAATTTTTGAGATTAAAATTGAAATTTCGACTTTATTCCTGATATTTTAAGAAAAAGGTCGAAATTTCAATTTGAAGCTGGGAATTTCGAGTTTAAATTCAAAATTCCAAGTTTAAAGTCGAAATCGAACTCGAAATTTTGACTTTTTTCTCAAAATTCCCAGCTTAGAATCGAAATTTTGACCTTTTTCTTTAAAGATCGCGATTAAAGTTGAGAATAAACTCGAAATTTCGACTTTTTTCTCGAAATTCCCAAATTAAGCTCGAAATTTCGACTTTAATTTGGAAATTTTGACTTTAACCTCGAAAGTTTGACTTTCTTCTTCTTCTTCTTCTCCTTAAATTTTGAGGTTAAAGTTCAAATTTTAAAGAAAATGTGGAAATGCGGAGATTAAAGTCGAAATTAAACTCAAACTTTCGACTTTTTTTCTCGAACTTCCCAGCTTAAAATCGAAATGTTGACCTTTTTCTTTAAAGATCAGGGTTAAAGTTGAGAAACTCGAAATTTCGACTTTTTTATAGAAGTTCCCAAATTAGGATCGAAATTTCGACTTTAATTTTGAAATTTTGACTTTAACCTCGAAAGTTTGATCTTCTTCTTCTCCTTAAATTTTAAGATTAAAGGCGAAATTTTAAAAAAATGTGTAAATTTGGAGATTAAAGTCGAGATTAAACTCAAACTTTCAAAATTTCGACCTTTTTTCTTGAAATTTTAAGATTAAAGTTGAACTTCTGAAAAAAAAGTTAAAATTTTGAGTTATAAGTAAAAATTTCGTGATTAAAGTCGAAATTTCGAAAAAAAAGTTAAAATTTAACGATTAAAGTCGAAATCTCGAGATTAACTTTAATATCGACATTTCGACTTTTTTTCATAAAATTTTGACAGTTAAGTCGAAATTTTTGGAAGAAGGTCGAAAAGTCGACAATAAAGTCGAATTTAAACTCGAAATTTCGACTATTTTTTCGCAATTCTCAGATTTTTATCGAAATTTCTACTTTAATCTGAAATTTAGACTTTAATCTCGAAATTTCGACTTTTTTCTTGAAATTTTAAGATTAAAGTCGAACTTCTGAAAAAAAAGTCAAAATTTTGAGTTATAAGTAGAAATTTCATATTGAAGTCGAAATTTCGAGGAAAAAATCTAAATTTAACGATTAAAGTCGAAATCTCGAGATTAAAGTCGAGAATAAACTCGAAATTTCAACTTAAATATCGAAATTTCGACTTTTTTCTTAAAATTTTGAAACTTAAGTCGAAATTTTTGGAAAAAGGTCGAAATGTCGACATTAAAGTCGAATTTAAACTCGAAATTTCGACTTTTACTAATAGGAGTACAGTATCTACTAATAAGAGTACCGTATCTACTGATAGGAGTACAGTATCTACTAATAGGAGTACAGCATCTACTAATAGGAGTACAGCATTTACTAATAGGAGTACAGTATCTACTGATAGGAGTACAGTATCTACTAATAGGGGTACAGCCTCTACTGATAGGAGTACAGCATCTACTGATAGAAGCAGTATCTACTGATAGGAGTACAGTATCTACTGATAGAAGTACAGCATTTACTAATAGCAGTACAGTACCTACTGATAGAAATACAGTATCTACTAATAGGAGTACAGCATCTACTGATAGGAGTATAGTATCTACTGATAGGAGTGCAGTATCTACTGGTAGGAGTACAGTATCTACTGATAGGAGTACAGCATCTACTAATAGGAGTACAGCATCTAATGATAGGAGTACAGTATCTTCTGATAGGAGTACAGTATCTACTGATAGGAGTACAATATCTACTAATAGGAGTACAGCATCTACTGATAGGAGTATAGTATCTACTGATAGGAGTGCAGTATCTACTGATAGGAGGAGTATCTACTGATAGGAGTACAGCATGTACTGATAGGAGTACAGTATCTACTGATAGGAGTACAGTATCTACTGATAGGAGTACAGTATCTACTAATAGGAATGCGATCTCTACTGATAGGAGTACAGCATCTACTGATAGGAGTACAGTATCTACTAATAGGAATGCGACCTCTACTGATAGGAGTACAGCATCTACTGATAGGAGGAGTATCTACTGATAGGAGTACAGTATGTACTGATAGGAGTACAGTATCTACTGATAGGAGTACAGTATCTACTAATAGGAATGCGACCTCTACTGATAGGAGTACAGCATCTACTGATAGGAGTACAGTATCTACTAATAGGAGTACAGCATCTACTGATAGGAGGAGTATCTACTGATAGGAGTACAGTATCTACCGATAGAAGTACAGCATTTACTAATAGAAATACAATACCTACTGATAGTAATACACTATCTACTAATAGGAGTACAGCATCTGCTGATAGGAGTGCAGTATCTACTGATAGGAGTACAGTTTCTAATAATAGGAGTATAGTATCTACTGATAGGGGTACAGTATCTACTAATAGGAGTACAGCCTCTACTGATAGGAGTACAGCATCTACTGATAGGAGTACAGTATCTACTAATAGGAGTAAATCATCTACTGATAGGAGAAGTATCTACTGATAGGGGTACAGTATCTACTGATAGGAGTACAGCATCTACTGATAGGAGTCAGCATCTACTGATAGAAGCAGTATCTACTGATAGGAGTACAATATCTACTGATAGGAGTACAGCATTTACTAATAGGAGTACAGCATCTACTGATAGGAGGAGTATCTGCTGATAGGAGTACAGTATCTACCGATAGAAGTACAGCATTTACTAATAGAAATACAATACCTACTGATAGGAATACACTATCTACTAATAGGAGTACAGCATCTACTGATAGGAGTACAGTATCTACTGATAGGAGTACAGTTTCTAATAATAGAAGTATAGTATCTACTGATAGGGGTACAGTATCTACTAATAGGAGTACAGCCTCTACTGATAGGAGTACAGCATCTACTGATAGGAGTACAGTATCTACTAATAGGAGTAAATCATCTACTGATAGGAGAAGTATCTACTGATAGGGGTACAGTATCTACTGATAGGAGTACCGCATCTACTAATGGGAGTACAGTATCTACTGATAGGAGTACAGTATCTACTGATAGGAGTACAGCATATACTAATAGGAGTACAGCATTTACTAATAGGAGTACAGTATCTAATGATAGGAGTACAGCATTTACTAATAGGAGTACAGTATCTAATGATAGGAGTACAGTATCTACTGATAGGAGTACAGTATCTACTAATAGGAGTATAGTATCTACTGATAGGAGTGCAGTATCTACAGGTAGAAGTACAGTATCTACTGCTAAGAATGCAGTATCTACTGATAGGAGTACAGTACCTATGTAATATTAGGTTATGTTAGGTTAGGCTAAAGCAGCTATCAACACACTTTTTAATCCATATAATATTTTTTTAGGACATGCTACTTTTGCTTATTGTAGCTGATGAAGCTACAGGAGCTCTGTGATTGAGATCAAAGAGAATAAGTCATGGTAAGAACTGCAAATGAAATTTTGGCAACATATTTAGCATAAGGTTTTCCCTCGTCTTGTGTTGCATGTTTAAACCATTCATTTTCGATTTTTTTCACCTATAAGTTACGCCCTTTTAATAAGAAAATTCTTAACATTTCAATAACCTGAATTTTAATACAAATGGGCGCCGAAGTTTCATGCATTTACCCTCTGTTGATTTTCAACTTACCAGTGAACCATGTTAGAAGTCTATAGAAATGATATGAATAGAAATTAAATGAGCAAATTATTTTTTCAAATTCTCTGCTGATTGCTACAGTTTATAATATTTATCTAATCGACTTCAATTATGTAAATAAATAAATTTGTTTCCGAGTCACCCAGTAGAATCTTTATTTATTGCGCAATCTTTACCAGATTTTTTGAAGTGAACACTTCTTTAGGCGTGTTGGGCGATTTTTAATAGAGCAAGAAACGTATGGTTTGGCGTTACCATCACGCGTCACCGTTACGCAACATGCTCTAATATTAAGAGTGTTTGTCACTACGAGTAAGACATGTAATAGATAAAACGATTAAATGGTCTGTTTTCATTCAAAATTACGTTCGCTTTGTATTTACAGGTTATTCAAATTGAAAATAAAATGTAAATATCAGTTTAATTGACGTTGACATTATGTCAAGTCGAGATTATACTCGAAATTTTGACTTTATTCTCGAAATTCCCAGGTTAAAATCAAATTTTCTACTTTAATCTTAAAATTTCGACTTTAATCTCGAAATTTCGACTTTTTTCTTAAAATTTTGGGATTACAGTCGAACTTTTGAAAAAAAAAAGAGTCGAAATTTTGAGTTAGAAGTTGTAACTCCAAGATTAAACTCGAAATTTGTGGAAAAATATGGAAAATTTGAATTTAAAGTCGAAATGTCAAGATCAAAGTCGAGATTAAACTTGAAATTTCAAGTTTTCTTTTCAAAATTCTCAGATTATAATCGAAATTTTGATTTTAATCTTGAAATTTCCACTTTAATCTTCAAATTTCGACTTTTTTCTTGAGGTTTCGGGATTTAAGACGAGATTTTGAGAAAAAAGTCGAAAATATCAAGTTCAAAGTTAAATTTATGAAATTAAAGCTAAATTTCGACTTTAACTTCAAAATTTCGAAAAAAAAACTAAATTATTAATTTAAAGGCGAAATTTCGAGTAAAAAGTTGAAATTACGAGAAAAAAGTAGAATATTTGAATTCAAAGTCAACATTTTGAAATTAGTGTCGAAATTTCTAGAAAAAAAATCGAAATTTCGAGTTTAAAGTTCGAAATTTTGAGAGTAAAGCCAAGATTAATATCAAAATTTCGACTTTATTCTGGCAATTTTTAGATTAATATCGAAATTTTGACTTTAATCTGCGAATTTCAACTTATTTCTTGAAATTTTCAGTTTAAGTAGAAATGAAATTCGAAATTCTAAGTTTAAAGTCGAAATTGAACTCGAAATTTCGACTTTTTCCTGAAAATTCCCAGCCTAAAATCGAAATTTTGACCTTTTTCTTTAAAGATCGAGATTAAAGCTGAGAATAAACTCGAAATTTCGACTTTTTTCTCAAAATTCCCAAATTAAGATCGAAATTTCGACTTTAATGTGGAAATTTTGACTTTAACCTCCAAAGTTTAACCTTCTTCTTCTTCTTCTCCTTAAATTTTGAGATTAAAGTCGAAATTTTAAAGAAAATGTGGAAATTTGGAGATTAAAGTCGAGATTAAACTGAAACTTTCGACTTTTTTTCCCAGCTTAAAATCGAAATTTTGTCCTTTTTCTTTAAAGATCGAGATTAAAGTTGAGAACAAACTCGAAATTTCGACTTTTTTCTCGAAATTCCCAAATTAGCGTCGAAAGTTCGACTCTGATCGTGAAATTTTGACTTTAACCTCGAAAGTTTGACCTTCTTCTTCCTCTTCTCCTTAAATTTTGAGATTAAAGTCGAAATTTTAAAGAAAATGTCGAAATTTGGAGATTAAAGTCGAAATTAAACTCAAACTTTCGACTTTTTTTTCGAAATTCACGGATTAAGATCGAAATTTTTACTTTTTCCTTAAAATATCGAGATTATAGTTGAGAATAAACTTGAAATTTCGACTTTTTTCTCGAAATTCCCAAATTAAGATCGAAATTTCGAGTTTAATCTTGAAATTTTGACTTTAACCTCGAAAATTTGGCCTTGTTTTTCTTTCTCTTCTTCTTCTTCTCCTCTTCTTCTTCTTCTTCTTCTTCTTCTTCTTCTTAAATTGTGAGATTAAAATCGAAATTTTAAAGAAAATGTCGAAATTTGGAGATTAAAGTCGACTTTCGACTTTTTTCTCGAAATTCCCAAATTAAAAACGGAACTTCTACTTATTGCTTAAAATATCTAGTTTAAAGTTGAGAATAAACTCGAAATTTCGACTTTTTTCTCGAAATTTCCCAATTAAGATCGAAATTTCGACTTTAATCTTGAAATTTTGACTTTAACCTCGAAACTTTGACCTTCTTTTTCTTTTTCTTCTTAAATTTTGAGATTAAATTCAAAATATAAAAAAAAATGTGTTGAAGATTAAAGTCGAGATTAAATTCAAACTTTTGACTTTTTTCTCGCAATTCCCCGATTAAAATCGAAATTTCCACTTTTTTCTCGAAATTCCCAGATTAAAATCGGAATTTCTACTTTTTTCTCAAAATATCGCGATTAAAGTTGAGAATAAACTCAAAATTTCGACTTTTTTCTCGAAATTTCCAAATCAAGATCGATTTTTGACTTTAATCTTGAAAGTTTTACTTTAATTTTGAAAGTTCGACCTTCTTTTTCTTCTTCTTCTCCGTCTTCTTCTTCTTCTTAAATTTTGGGATTAAAGTCGAAATTTTAAAGAAAATGTTCAAAATGCGCAGATTAAAGTCGAGATTAAATTCAAAATTTCGACTTTTATCTCGAAATTTCTACTTTGATCTTAAAACTTCAACTTTAATCTCTAAATTTTGACTGTTTTCTTGAGATGTTAAGATTAAAGTCGACATTTTGAAGGGAAAAAAGTCGAAATCTCGATTTTAGAGTCAAATTTTCGAAATTGTTGAAATTTTGATTTTAATTTCGAAATTTGAAGTTGAAATGTTCAATTTAAAGTCGAAATTCCATGATTAAAGTTGTAATTTCGAAAAAAATTTCGAAATTCGTAGTTGAATGTCGAAAATTTGAAGTTAAAGTCGAAATTAAACTCTAAATTTCGACTTTTTTCTCGAAATTACCGGATTAAAATCGAAGCGTTGATTTTAATCTTGAAATTTCGACTTTAGACTCAAAGTTTTGACCTTTTTCGTGAAACTTTGATATCAAAACTGAAATTTTCAAAAAAAAAACTCGAAATTTTGAATTCATTGTCAAGCTTTCAAAATTAATATTCAAATTTCAACTTTTATCTTGAAATTTCGAAAAAAAAGTCTTAATTTTGAATTTAAAATGGAAATTTCGAGGCTAAAGTCGAAATTTCGAGACTAAAGTCGAAATTTCGAGAAAAAAGTCGAAATTTCGAGATTAAAGTCAAAATTTCTAAATGGAAGTCGGGAATAAACCCAAAATTTCGAATTTTATTCTCAAAATTCCCAGATAAAAATCGAATCGACTTTAATTTTGAAATTTTGACTCTGATCTCGAAATTTCGGCTTTTTTCTTGAAATGTTGAGCTTAAAGTGGAAAGTTTGAGAAAAAAGTCGAAATTTTCTGGCTAAAGTCAAATTTTCGAGATTAGAGTTGAAATTTCGACTATATTCTTAAAATTTTGGTAAAAAAAGTAGTAATTTCAAGAAAAAATCGAAATTTGAGTTAAAGTCGAGGTTAAACTCGAAATTTCGATTTTTTTTTAAATTTTGAGACTAAAGTCGAAATTAAACTCGACATTTTGACTTTTTTCTCGAAATTCTCAGATTAAAATCGAAATTTTCTTAGCTTCTATGGGAAACGTTCCACTGGAGTATATTGACGATATCTCTTGATAAATTTTCTTTTTCATTTCGAGATCTATGAATGAAGTCCCCTGTCAATGCAAGGTTGCGCAATGTATCTTATAATTTTATGGTTGATATACAAATCCTATCCCCTGAAACCGAGAAAAATTAAAAAATACAACAAGAGTGGCTCTAAGCGTTTCGATAGCAGAGAGATGTATTTTTTAATTTTTTTTGGTTTCAGGGGACGGCAACAAGACTTGTTTATCAATTTTTGAAGATTACCATGAGAAATCTATTCCACCAAAATTTTATGGAGTCCAATTAAGGAAGAACTTTGGTACGTTTTTAAATAAAACTTTTTTACACAAAACGTAATAATTATCGTCGTAAATCTGAACTCAACTGTTATCGGTAACATTTTTGGACATTCAGCATTTACGAAAAGCTTTTTGATCAGCTGTTAGCGGATCTAATATCTACAATTACGTCTTTGTGTACATCATGTTAGAAATCACAAAATTAATGTGAATATTTAACAAATCCGGAAGTTAAATAATTAAAATATTGTTATTAAAGTGATAATTTTAAGTTCTTAAATTCCACAATGTAAAAAATATTTAATTAACATTATTTTTTCGAGTAACCGATGTTTCACTGGTTATTAGTCACAAGACAGATTCAAATATCTGTCTAATCTTACGTTTAAGCTGTATACCTTTGAACAAAGAGTTTGTTTGTTAAGTGCTTTATTTGAATAATTTAATAAAAGTAATGAGTATTATATTTACACAATTAGGATTTGTGTTATTTACACCTAAATACGTAACTACCCAAGACAAAATTTGTGGTTTTGTACACCTAATGTATACGATAATGGTCATAGTTCGACCCGTGATCCCCATTTAAAAAGTCTCAGATTGATTTAAGGCAAGCTCCCAAAGTGTTATGACCTCAAACAAAACTGCTGAATGTTATCAGTTGCCAAACAGCATTACATGGATTTTAAATAATTACTTAATTACTTAACCATCATGTATGTGATGAATATGTATCACGTCCAGCTGCTTGCCAGATCTCGACGTTTTTTTTTTTCAGTACTCCTCAACTGGCAGCGGCAAGCGAACAAAACGTCATGTGGATCTCATTTTAGTGAATCAACACAAAAAGAAATAAAATGAAACACACTCTCGATATTGCGGGGAAAGGTGATGGAACGGAAAAGGAAGGAAAATGGCTACAAATTTTGGCAATTATTCTTGGTAAGTGTTTTCTAATTCTACGGAGATTAACGAAGGTTATCGCTTTTATGACGTTCGTAATGTGCATTAAAATTTGGCAAACATCGTAAAATAAAAATAACGTTTAACCTAAAATATTTTCTTTATTCAACATTCATTTAACTTTTTAAAATCATAACAATTTTTACAATTAGAAACCGAGTTCTGAGCTGTTAGATATTTTGAATGCGGTTATCTGATAGCTGCAACAAGCGAAGAATAAGCACAAACGCTCGCGATTATTTTTTTTTAATTGCAATGGTTTCCACTCTAAAGAACATCTTAGAAAAATATTTGCAAATGATTATATTTAATTAAACAAAATTTCTAAAGGAATACCTATTCGCTAAATCAAATCATTTTCATTATTACACCATCGGTATAGTCCTAGAATCTAGGCCATACCTATGGTCTAGGCCCTAGATAATAGATACATCGTGAAAGCTTAAAAAAAATCAGATTTAACCTATTTATAGACTTTCTTGATGAAAATTTGTATCTTTTTTCTCAGGGCTTCGGACCCCTATGTTTTTCGTTCCGGTTTTCGATTTTCGTTCCGGCAAAAAAATTACATCGGTTCAGTTTCGATTTTCGTTCCGACAAAAATAACGGATTTTTCCGGTCAGTTCCAGATGACTCATTTTTTGATTTTTAAAAGTCTTTAAGAATTGATTTTTGGACATAATTTAGAAAATGTGATGTCTTTTTTACTTTAATATTACAACTTTGCCTAAAATTGAAGGAAAATATTTTATATTTTTCAAGTTTAAAATTTTCATGGTGAAACTCTGAATTTTTGGTTCAATTTAAGTTCAAATTTCAAGAAAAATCCAAAGTTTATAAAAAAACTAAATCGGAATTTCGGGTTTAGATATTTCAAATTTAAACTCGGAATTTTCATAAAAATCTTAAATTATATAGCCTAGAGTTGAAAACTTCTAAAACTTTGGCGATTAAAATCGAAAATTTGAGAGACCTTTTTCTTTCATAATTTTGGTTCTCTATCGAAGTTTTGACTTTGATTCGCTTTTTCTAATAAAATTTATTTTTACTGTTTCGACTGTGTTTTCTAGAACTGTCGATTAAAAAAAACAAATTAACGAAATAAACGACAATAAAAAGACTAGCCACAATTTCAAAAAGAGAGCTTCAAATTTATTTCAAAAAATAGTTTTCAAATTTTCTACCCTAATTCCTAATTCAGTCTTGACTTTAAAAAATAAATAAATATTCCATTTTGTTCCTAGAAATGTTGCTGAAAACTTCAAAATTTCTAAAAAAAGTAAAATTTTTCGAAAGCTTTGTTTAATGTATTTAGCTTTTTTCGATATTTTAACTTTTTTTTTGAAGTTTTAAATTTAAACTTGTAGGTACTTTTCCTTATTAATTTTTCTAAAATTTCGACTTTAAACAAAATTTAGTTTTTCTCTTTGTCTGTCTCTAGCAACCTCTTAACCCTTTTTAACGACATAGGTAGACACAGAATCAACATTTCAAAATTTAAAACTTAAACGATTAAAACTGATAATGAAAGTCGACATTATGAAAAGGTCGTAATTTTTAAAAAATGGAGAAGTTTTGAAAAACGAAAAATGTTTACATTTTAGATTTTCAATTAAGGTCCAAATTTTTATAAATATTTTTTCTCGAATTTCCTCGAAATTTCTCGAAATTTCTACTTTGATCTTAAAACTTTAACTTTAATCTCTAAACTTTGACTGTTTTCTCGAGATGTTAAGATTAAAGTCGACATTTTGAAGGGAAAAAAGTCGAAATTTCGATTTTAAAGTCAAATTTTCGAAATTAATGTTGAAATTTTGATTTTATTTCGAAATTTGAAGAAAAAAGTTGAAATGTTCAATTTAAAGTCGAAATAATCAAGGACGAGTCTGTTCAATTAAAAAAATTTTAAAAAATAGATATTTTTTAACGAAGGTCAACAAGAGAGAGTCGAAGTTTAAAACAATATAGAACTTTTCAAATATTCTACTTTTCGAAAGGCGCCGTTTATAAAAAAAATCTTCATATTTTCAAAAAAATCGAACCATCGAGGTTGAAGTCAAATATTTTAAAATTAATTCATAAACTTTCAATAAAGTCGAGATTTTTAGCGAAAATCGAAGCTTTCAAAAAATCATAATTTTCAAAATAGCCGAAATTTTGAAGGAAGCTAAAATTGTCATAGAATGAAGTCGAAATTTCGAGGAAAACGTCGAAATTTCGAGACTAAAGGTCGAAATTTCGAGGAAAGAAGTCGAAATTTCGAGGAAAAAGTCGAAATTTCGAGATTAAAGATCAAAATTTCTAAATAAAAGTCGAGAATAAACCCAAAATTTCGAATTTTATTCTGAAAATTCCCAAATAAAAATCGAATCGACTTTAATTTTGAAATTTTGACTCTGATTTCGAAATTTCGGCTTTTCCTTGAAATTTTGAGCTTAAAGTTGAACGTTGAGAAAAGAGACGAAATTTTGAGTCTAAAGTCAAATTTTCGAGATTAAAGTTGAAATTTCGTCTTTATTCTTAAAATATTGATAAAAAAATAGTAATTTTCGAGAAAAAAAACAAATTTCGAGTTAAAATCGAGGTTAAACTCGAAATTTCGATTTTTTTTAAATGTTGAGACTAAGTCGAAACTAAACTCGACATTTCTGCTTTTTTCTCGAAATTTCCCAGATTAAATTCGAAATTTCATAGAAATGAAGTTTTTTTTAAAAAAACCTCAACGATTTTTCCAAAAAATTCCAAATTTCCGAAAAAGAGCCGATTTTTTTTAAATTATTAAAAAGTCCTAATTTTCAGAAAATGGAGAAGGTTTGAAAAAGTCAGAAATTTAAGAAAAAAAGATGATTTTCGATAAAGATTCAAATTTTTAAATAAAGAATATTTTAAAACTAGTTTTTGAAAAGACAAAATGTTCACGAAGTTAAAATATCAAGAAAGAGTAAAATTTTGAAAAAATGTAGACATTTTCAAATATTGATTCATATTTTGAAAGTCGTCGTTTTGAAAGAAAAGTCCATATTTTCAAAAAAAATCGAAATTTGAAGGCCAACAATTTTAAAATGAATTCGTAATTTTTCAATAAAGTCGAGATTCTTTACGAAAGTCTAAACTTTCAAAAAATCAGAATCTCAAGAAAATCACAATTTGAATACATGGAATTTTCAAAAAAGCTGAAAGTGTTGAAAGATGTTGAAATTGTCGTAAAAATCGAAATTTTTCAAAAAAGTGCCAATTTTCTAAAAAATTTCCAATTTTCAAAAAGTCGAAGTTTTTAAAAAATTCGAATTAAGGAAAAAGTGGAATTTGAAAATAAACATTTGAAAAAGGTCGAATTCATAAAAAAAAATCAAATGACAAAAAGTCAAATTTTAAAAAGGGGAAATTTTGAATGAAAGTTGAAAATTTTCAAAAAGTCGAAAGTTAAAAACCCAAATGTTTCACAAAAGTCCAAATTTTTAATTTCTAAAATAGGTCAGATTTACAAAAAAACAAATTAAACATATCAAAAAAAATTCAAATTTAAAAGTCAAAGCTAGACATTTTTAAAGAGAGCCGAATTTTAAAAAGGTTTCAATTTTTAGATTCTAAAAAGGTCCAGAGTCAACATTTCGAAATTTAAAACTTAAACGATTAAACTGATAATGAAAGTCGACATTATGAAAAGGTCGTAATTTTTAAAAAAATTGAGAAGTTTTGAAAAACGAAAAATGTTTACATTTTAGATTTCAATTAAGGTCCAAATTTTTATATATATTTTTTCGCGAATTTCCTCGAAATTTCTCGAAATTTCTACTTTGATCTTAAAACTTTATAATCTCTAAACTTTGACTGTTTTTCTCGAGATGTTAAGATTAAAGTCGACATTTTGAAGGGAAAAAAGTCGAACATTTCGATTTTAAAGTCAAATTTTCGAAACTAATGTTGAAATTTTGATTTTAATTTTGAGGGGGGGGAATTTGGAGAAAAAAGTGAAATGTTCAATTTAAAGTCGAAATAACCAAGACCCGGGGCTGTTTCTTTAAAAAAAATTAAAAAAAAATAAATAGATATTTTTAACGAAGGGCAATAATTTGAAAAAGATTTTCAAAAAAGCCCGCTTTTGAAGAATTTAAATTATGAAATCGAAATTTTCAAGAAATTTAACAAAACCTCGAGATTTTTTAAAAAAAGGTCCAACAAAAGTTTCAGATGTTCAAATAGAAAAATTTTTTTAAACTATATTGAGAGAGTCGAAGTTTAAACAAATATAGAACTTTTCAAATATTCTACTTTTCGAAAGGCGCCGTTTATAAAAAAAATCTTCATATTTTCAAAAAAATCGAACCATCGAGGTTTTGAAGTCAATATTTTTAAAATGAATTCTATAAACTTTCAATAAAGTCGAGATTTTAGCGAAAATCGAAGCTTTCAAAAATCATAATTTTCAAAATAGCCGAAATTTTGAAGGAAGCTAAAATTGTCATAGAATGAAGTCGAAATTTCGAGGAAAACGTCGAAATTTCGAGGACTAAAGTCGAAATTTCGAGGAAGAAGTCGAAATTTCGAGGAAAAAAAAGTCGAAATTTCGAGATTAAAGTCAAAATTTCTAAATAAAAGTCGAGAATAAACCCCAAAATTTCGAATTTTTATTCCTGATAAACTTCCCAAATAAAAATCGAATCGACTTTAATTTTGAAATTTTGACTCTGATTTCGAAATTTCGGCTTTTTCCTTGAAATTTGAGCTTAAAGTTGAACGTTTTGAGAAAAGAGACGAAATTTTGAGTCTAAAGTCAAATTTCGAGATTAAAGTTGAAATTTCGTCTTTATTCTTAAAATATTGATAAAAAAAATAGTAATTTCGAGAAAAAAAAAACAAATTTCGAATTAAAATCGAGGTTAAACTCGAAATTTCGATTTTTTTTTAAATGTGGAGACTAAAGTCGAAACTAAACTCGACATTTCTGCTTTTTTCTCGAAATTCCCAGATTAAATTCGAAATTTCATAGAAATGAAGTTTTTTTTAAAAAAACCTCAACGATTTTTCCAAAAAATTCCAAATTTCCGAAAAAGAGCCGATTTTTTTTAAATTATTAAAAGGTCCTAATTTTTAGAAAATGGAGAAGGTTTGAAAAAGTCAGAAATTTAAGAAAAAAGATGATTTTCGATAAAGATTCAAATTTTTAAATAAAGAATATTTTAAAACTAGTTTTTGAAAAGACAAAATGTTCACGAAGTTAAAATATCAAGAAAGAGTAAAATTTTGAAAAAATATAGAAATTTTCAAATATTCATTCATATTTTGAAAGTCGTCGTTTTGAAAGAAAAGTCCATATTTTCAAAAAAATCGAAATTTGAAGGCCAACAATTTTAAAATGAATTCGTAATTTTTCAATAAAGTCGAGATTCTTTACGAAAGTCTAAACTTTCAAAAAATCAGAATTTCAAGAAAATCACAATTTTGAATACATGGAATTTTCAAAAAAGCTGAAATTTTGAAAGATGTTGAAATTGTCGTAAAAATCGAAATTTTTCAAAAAAGTGCCAAATTTTCTAAAAATTTCCAAATTTTCAAAAAGTCGAAGTTTTCAAAAAATTCGAAATTAAGGAAAAGTGGAATTTGAAAATAAATAGTTTGAAAAAGGTCGAATTCCTCAAAAAAAAATCAAATGACAAAGTCAAATTTTTAAAAAAGGGGAAATTTTGAATGAAAGTTGAAATTTTCAAAAGTCGAAAGTTAAAAAACCAAATTTTCACAAAAGTCCAAATTTTTAATTTCTAAAATAGGTTCAGATTTACAAAAAAAAAATTAAACATATCAAAAAAAATTCCAAATTTAAAAGTCAAAGCTAGACATTTTTAAAGAGAGCCGAAATTTTTAAAAGGTTTCAATTTTTAGATTCTAAAAAGGTCCAGAGCCAACATTTCGAAATTTAAAACTTAAACGATTAAAACTGATAATGAAAGTCGACATTATGAAAAGGTCGTAATTTTAAAAAATTGAGAAGTTTTGAAAAACGAAAAATGTTTACATTTTAGATTTTCAATTAAGGTCCAAATTTTTATATATATTTTTTCTCGAATTTCCTCGAAATTTCTCGAAATTTCTACTTTGATCTTAAAACTTTAATCTCTAAACTTTGACTGTTTTCTCGAGATGTTAAGATTAAAGTCGACATTTTGAAGGGAAAAAAGTCGAAATTTCGATTTTAAAGTCAAATTTTCGAACTTAATGTTGAAATTTTGATTTAATTTCGAAATTTGGAGAAAAAAAGTTGAAATGTTCAATTTAAAGTCGAAATAACCAAGGACGAGTCTGTTTCATTAAAAAAAATTAAAAAAATAAATAGATATTTTTAACGAAGGTCAATAATTTGAAAACGATTTTCAAAAAAGCCCAGCTTTTGAAGGAAGTTGAAATTATGAAAATCGAAATTTTCAAGAAATTTAAAAAAACTCGGAGATTTTAAAAAAAGGTCCAACAAAAGTTTCAGATGTTCAAATAGAAAATTTTTTTGAAACTATATTTTCAAAAGACAACATTTTTAACAAATCGAAGTATAAAGAGAGAGTCGAAGTTTAAACAAATATAGAACTTTTCAAAAATTCTACTTTTCGAAAGGCACCGTTCTTAAAAAAAAATTTCATATTTTCAAAAAAATCGAACCATCGAGGTTAAAGTCAAATATTTTAATATTAATTCATAAACTTTCAATAAAGTCGAGATTTTTAGCGAAAATCAAAGCTTTCAAAAAATCAGAATTTTCAGAATAGCCGAAATTTTGAAGGAAGCTAAAATTGTCATAGAATGAAGTCGAAATTTCGAGGAAAACGTCGAAATTTCGAGACTAAAGTCGAAATTTCGAGGAAGAAGTCGAAATTTCGAGGAAAAAGTCGAAATTTCGAGATTAAAGTCAAAATTTCTAAATAGACGTCGAGAATAAACCCAAAATTTCGAATTTTATTCTCAAAATTCCCAGATAAAAATCGAATCGACTTTAATTTTGAAATTTCGACTCTGATCTCGAGATTTCGGCTTTTTTCTTAAAATTTTGAGCTTAAAGTTGAAAATTTGAGAAAAGAGACGAAATTTTGAGTCTAAAGACAAATTTTCGAGATTAAAGTTAAAATTTCGTCTTTATTCTTAAAATATTGTTAAAAAAAAAAAGTAATTTCAAGAAAAAAGCGAAATTTCGAGTTAAAATCGAGGTTAAACTCGAAATCTTGATTTTTTTTTTAATTTTGAGACTAAAGTCAAAACTAAACTCGACATTTCTGCTTTTCTCTGGAAATTCCCAGATTAAATTCGAAATTTCATAGAAATGAAGTTTTTTTTAAAAAAACCTCAACGATTTTTTCCAAAAACTTCCAAATTTTCGAAAAAGAGCAGATTTTTTTTTTTTAAATTATTAAAAGGTCCTAATTTTTAGAAAAATGGAGAAGGTTTGAAAAAGTCAGAAATTTAAGAAAAAGATGATTTTCGATAAAGATTAAAATTTTTAAATAAAGAATATTTTTAAAACTAGTTTTTGAAAAGACAAAATGTTCACGAAGTTAAAATATAAGAAAGAGTAAAATTTTGAAAAAATGTAGACATTTTCAAATATTGATTCATATTTTGAAAGTCGTCGTTTTGAAAAAAAAGTCCATATTTTCAAAAAAATCGAAATTTGAGGGCCAAAAATTTTAAAATTAATTCGTAATTTTTCAATAAAGTCGAGATTCTTTACGAAAGTCTAAACTTTCAAAAAATCAGAATCTCAAGATAATCACAATTTTGAATACATGGAATTTTCAAAAAAGCTGAAATTTTGAAAGATGCCGAAATCGTCGGTAAAAATCAAAATTTTTCAAAGAAGTGCCAAATTTTCTAAAAATTTCCGAATTTTCAAAAAGTTGAAGTTTTTAAAAAATTCGAAATTAAGGAAAAGTGGAATTTGAAAATAAACAGTTTGAAAAAAGGTCGAATTCCTAAAAAAAAAATCAAATGACAAAAGTCAAATTTTTAAAAAAGGGGAAATTTTGAATGAAAGTTGAAATTTTCAAAAGTCGAAAGTTAAAAACTCAAATTTTCGCAAAAGTCCAAATTTTTAATTTCTAAAATAGGTTCAGATTTACAAAAAAAAATTAAAGATATCAAAAAAAATTCCAAATTTAAAAGTCAAAGCTAGACATTTTTAAAAAAAGCCGAAATTTTTAAAAAGGTTTCAATTTTTAGATTCTAAAAAGGTCCAGAGTCAACATTTCAAAATTTAAAACTTAAACGATTAAAACTGATAATGAAAGTCGACATTATGAAAAGGTCGTAATTTTTAAAAAATGGAGAAGTTTTGAAAAACGAAAAATGTTTACATTTTAGATTTTCAATTAAGGTCCAAATTTTTATAAATATTTTTTCTCGAATTTCCTCGAAATTTCTCGAAATTTCTACTTTGATCTTAAAACTTTAACTTTAATCTCTAAACTTTGACTGTTTTCTCGAGATGTTAAGATTAAAGTCGACATTTTGAAGGGAAAAAAGTCGAAATTTCGATTTTAAAGTCAAATTTTCGAAATTAATGTTGAAATTTTGATTTTAATTTCGAAATTTGGAGAAAAAAGTTGAAATGTTCAATTTACAGTCGAAATAACCAAGGACGAGTCTGTTCAATTAAAAAAATTTTAAAAAATAGATATTTTTAACGAAGGTCAATAATTTGAAAACGATTTTCAAAAAAGCCCAGCTTTTGAAGGAAGTTGAAATTATGAAAATCGAAATTTTCAAGAAATTTAAAAAAACTCGGAGATTTTAAAAACAGGTCCAACAAAAGTTCAGATGTTTAAATAGAAAATTTTTTTGAAACTATATTTTCAAAAGACAACATTTTTAACAAATCGAAGTATAAAGAGAGAGTCGAAGTTTAAACAAATATAGAACTTTTCAAAAATTCTACTTTTCGAAAGGCACCGTTCTTAAAAAAAAATTTCATATTTTCAAAAAAATCGAACCATCGAGGTTAAAGTCAAATATTTTAATATTAATTCATAAACTTTCAATAAAGTCGAGATTTTTAGCGAAAATCAAAGCTTTCAAAAAATCAGAATTTTCAAAATAGCCGAAATTTTGAAGGAAGCTAAAATTGTCATAGAATGAAGTCGAAATTTCGAGGAAAACGTCGAAATTTCGAGACTAAAGTCGAAATTTCGAGGAAGAAGTCGAAATTTCGAGGAAAAAGTCGAAATTTCGAGATTAAAGTCAAAATTTCTAAATAAAAGTCGAGAATAAACCCAAAATTTCGAATTTTATTCTGAAAATTCCCAGATAAAAATCGAATCGACTTTAATTTTGAAATTTTGACTCTGATTTCGAAATTTCGGCTTTTTCCTTGAAATTTTGAGCTTAAAGTTGAAAGTTTGAGAAAAGAGACGAAATTTTGAGTCTCAAGTCAAATTTTCGAGATTAAAGTTGAAATTTCGTCTTTATTCTTAAAATATTGATAAAAAAACTAGTAAAAAAGAAAAAAAACAAATTTCGAATTAAAATCGAGGTTAAACTCGAAATTTCGATTTTTTTTTAAATGTGGAGACTAAAGTCGAAACTAAACTCGACATTTCTGCTTTTTTCTCGAAATTCCCAGATTAAATTCGAAATTTCATAGAAATGAAGTTTTTTTTAAAAAAACCTCAACGATTTTTCCAAAATATTCCAAATTTCCGGAAAAGAGCCGATTTTTTTTTTAAATTATTAAAAGGTCCTAATTTTTAGAAAATGGAGAAGGTTTGAAAAAGTCAGAAATTTAAAAAAAAAGATGATTTTCGATAAAGATCCAAATTTTCAAATAAAGAATATTTTAAAACTAGTTTTTGAAAAGACAAAATGTTTACGAAGTTAAAATATAAGAAAGAGTAAAATTTTGAAAAAATGTAGACATTTTCAAATATTGATTCATATTTTGAAAGTCGTCGTTTTGAAAAAAAAGTCCATATTTTCAAAAAAATCGAAATTTGAAGGCCAAACATTTTAAAATGAATTCGTAATTTTTCAATAAAGTCGAGATTCTTTACGAAAGTCTAAACTTTCAAAAAATCAGAATCTCAAAAAAATCACAATTTTGAATAGATGGAATTTTCAAAATAGCCGAAATTTTGAAGGAAGCTAAAATTGTCATAGAAATGAAGTTTTTTTAAAAAAACCTCAACGATTTTTCCAAAAAATTCTAAATTTCCGAAAAAGAGCCGATTTTTTTTAAAATTATTAAAAGGTCCTAATTTTTAGAAAATGGAGAAGGTTTGAAAAAGTCAGAAATTTTAAAAAAAAGTTATGATTTTCGACAAAGATCCAAATTTTCAAATAAAGAATATTTTAAAACTAGTTTTTGAAAAGACAAAATGTTCACGAAGTTAAAATATCAAGAAAGAGTAAAATTTTGAAAAAATATAGCAATTTTCAAATACTGATTCATATTTTGAAAGTCGTCGTTTTGAAAAAAAAGTCCATATTTTCAAAAAAATCGAAATTTGAAGGCCAAACATTTTAAAATGAATTCGTAATTTTTCAATAAAGTCGAGATTCTTTACGAAAGTCTAAACTTTCAAAAAATCAGAGTCTCAAAAAAATCACAATTTTGAATACATGGAATTTTCAAAAAAGCTGAAATTTTGAAAGATGCTGAAATCGTCGTAAAAGTCGAAATTTTTCAAAGAAGTGCCAAATTTTCTAAAAATTTCCGAATTTTCAAAAAGTTGAAGTTTTTAAAAAATTCGAAATTAAGGAAAAGTGGAATTTGAAAATAAACAGTTTGAAAAAGGTCGAATTCCTAAAAAAAAATCAAATGATAAAAGTCAAGTTTTTAAAAAAGGGGGAAATTTTGAATGAAAGTTGAAATTTCAAAAGTAGAAAGTTAAAAACCCAAATTTTCACAAAAGTCTAAATTTTTAACTTCTAAAATAGGTTCAGATTTGCAAAAAAAAATTTAAACATATCAAAAAAATTCCAAATTTAAAAGTCAAAGCTGGACATTTTTAAAGAAAGCCAAAATTTTTAAAAAGGTTTCAATTTTTAGATTCTAAAAAGGTCCAGAGTCAACATTTCAAAATTTAAACGATTAAAACTGATAATGAAAGTCGTAATTATGAAAAGGTCGTAATTTTAAAAAAATGGAGAAGTTTTGAAAATCGAAAAATGTTTACATTTTAGATTTTCAATTAAGGTCCAAATTCTTATATAAAGAATTTTTTAAAGCTACATTTTCAAAAAGTAAAGCGTTCAAAAGGTCGAAATAACAAAAAAGAGTCAAATTTCCAAAAAAATATAGAGATTTTCAAATATTCAACATTTCTAAAGTCGCCCTTTGGAAATAAAACAATATTTTCAAAAAATCGAAATTTGAAATGTCTTAAAATTTTTAAAATAAATTCATAATTTTTCAACGAAGGCGAGATTTTTAACAAACGTTGAAATTCTCAAAAAAAAACAAAACTTCAAAAATCGAAATTTTGAATAGATGGAAATTTCAAAATAACCGAAATTTTGAAGGAAGCTAAAATTGTCATGAAAAACGAAATTTTCAAAAAAATCAGCAATTTTCCAAAAAAGGCAAAATTTGCCAAGAAAAGCTGAATTTTTCAAAAAAGTGCCAAATTTTCTAAAAAAAAAATCCAAATTTTCAAAAATTGGAAGTTTTCAAAAAATTTGAAATTAAGAAAAAGTCGAATTTTGAAAATAGGTAGTTTGGAAGAGTCGAATTCTTCAAAAAAAAACAAAATCTTTAAAAAAAGCTACAATCTTGAAAAAAGGTCAAATTTTAAAAGTGGGGAGTTTTCAGGACACGAAATTATGGGATTAATTTTGAAAAATCGTTTGTCAAAAATTAAGTTTGTTTTTCCTCAAAATTTAGACTTTATTTTATTTTTATTTTGAATATTTATATTTACATCTCGAAAGAGTATTCAAATTTCAAAAAAAAAGACAACATTTTTGAAAAATTCTTCATGGTAGACCCTTATTGACCGAAAATATTATGTTTTTTTCAATTTATTTAACATTTCTTCGGCCCAGTTTGGCAATATTTAAATTTTTATATTTTTTTTTTATATTTTCCTAATTTATCAAAATAACAAATTTTTATTTTTCCATATTTAGTTTTTGGTCTTCTATTTTTGATTATTCCTATTCTATGTAAAATAAACTAACCTCTTAATTTGTGAACTGTCATGAAGTGACGTTTTCAATAAATTTAAATATCACGTAGTCGCATTTCAAAAACTGTTTAGAAAATTGTCAACAAACCATAAAAGTTTAAATATTGCCAAACTGGGCCGAAGAAATGTTAAATAAATTGAAAAAAACATAATATTTTCGGTCAATAAGGGTCTACCATGAAGAATTTTTCAAAAATGTTGTCTTTTTTTTGAAATTTGAATACTCTTTCGAGATTCTAAATATAAATATTCAAAATAAAAATTACCATAAAATTTTTAAATTCAAGCACTTTTACGTTTGAAATTTATCTTCTGCTAACATTTTCAGCAAAAATTTGAAATTTTTAATGGAAATGTAAATTTTAAGAATAAAAGTAAAAAATTCCACAAAAAACGTAATTTGAATTATTTCCAAAGTTTAATTTTCTATGAAAAAATTAAAATTTTAAGATCAACAACAAATTTTCAATTTTAAAGACGAAATTTTGTGAAATTTTGTGAAATTTTGTGAAAAAATTTAACATTTTTAGAATAGATTTTTGACACAAAAGTTCAAGTAGCAAAGGGTCGGACTTGCAAAGGACCAAATTTTCGAATTTATACCAGAGGTTTAGCGAAAGCAATTACATAATATTTAAGAGAACACACAATTTTGACTTCTAAATTCTAAACAAATCACGGTTTTGAGACTTGAGGAAAAAATCAAAGTTTTCAGAATAAAAATTACTATTTGTTAAAATAGTTACGTTAGTTTAGTTTACGTTAGTAAACAAAATTGTTGCAACTTTAAGTTACACATTTTCTAACATGTCACCATTTCAAGTTTACTGTAAAAATTTCGACCCCAGTGCCAAGATCACGGCTTTAAATTGGAATATCATGTTGGTTTTTTTGCTAAAATTTTGACTTGAAATTTAAAAATGTTTAGGTTAAATTTTAAACTGCGAGATTTTAGCGAAAATTTTGAGAGAAAATCATATTTTGGAATTTTTGGCAGATTGAGGAAGTCGGCAGCAGGAATTTAAATTTGGCATTTCGAAAAAAATTAAAATACTAAAATCAAAGTGGAATTGGAAGAAAATAAATTTACGAAAAATCGAAACTGTGATTAATAACTTTAAAAAATAGAGGTATCAAATTAAGAAAAGAGAATTGAAAGTCAAAGAGAGAATTTTTTAAAAAAAGATTCCAGAAAAATTTCTGTAAAAACTCGGATTTGCAAAAAAATTGTAAGAAAAACCGAGTTTCTCTAGCTTCAATGAAAAAAATGCTACTACTACAACTACTACTACTACTACTACTACTACTACTACTACTACTACAATGATACAACAGAGGAAAATTCTTTCATTTTAAACTCGAAATTTTAGAAGAAGAAAGGAAATGTTTTTTTCAATTTATTTAACATTTCTTCGGCCCAGTTTGGAAATATTTAAATTTTTATGGTTTGTTGACAATTTTCTAAACAATTTTTGAAATGCGACTACGTGATATTTAAATTTATTTTAATTTCAAAAATTGTTTAGAAAATTGTCAACAAACCATAAAAAATTAAATATTTCCAAACTGGGCCGAAGAAATGTTAAATAAATTGAAAAAAACATAATATTTCCAGTCAATAAGGGTCTACCATGAAGAATAAAGAAAGGAAATATTTCGTAATTTCCAGATAAAAGTACAAATTTCAAGAAAAAGTTGAAAATTTTAATAAAAGATTCAAGGTAAAACTTAAAATTTTTATTTGGGTTGAAAATGTGAAAATTGCGTGTTTCTAATCTAATCAGCAATGAGAGATGAAAATGAGATGAAATTTGCATAGAATTGTCTACAATTTTGAAACAAAAATTGAAATTTCAAAAAAAAATTCCAATCTTAAGTATAAAATAAAAAATATTTGAAGTACATAAATTCGACGAACCGAAATAAAGCGATATTTTTTTTCGGTTTCGTTCCGGTTTTCGCTCCGGCGAAATAACGGTTTTTTTCGGTTTTCGGTTTCGGTTCAGTTCCGGTTAGAAGTCCTGTTTTTTCTAAACAATATTTTTTTTATAAATCACCGATTTGTTTCCTTTGTTTCGAAATCTTGTTGCTAAAGTTAGAATTCTCAGAATTTTTTAATTTTAAAAAGTCGATTTTTTTCGAAACGTATCCACGCTCAAGATTTGTTCGATTTATCATGTTACTACGAAATCAACGTTAACTTCATACGTAATAAAAAATCCGCTTAATACTACAATAACGAAACAAATATTTTGACACAAACAACTTGCGTATATCTTTCCAGGAAACCTCAAGTGTAAATATTGTTGCAGGGTCCATGACGGCGTTCACAGCCGGTTTACTCTTCGCTTGGTGTTCGCCATCCATACTCCAGATCATAGATGACAAAGAAACGTACGATATCAACATCGAAGAAGCATCCTATTTCACGGTGTTACCACCCGTCGCCATGTTATCCAGTAGTTTTGTATTTTCGAAAATGATCGATATGGTCGGCCGAAAATACACGTTGTTATTCATGGCCATACCCCATATGGCTTCCTGGATATTGATAGCAGCCGCTAGATCCGTTTGGGTCTTTTACATCTCGAGAGTACTAACCGGCATAGCTGATTCTTGCCTCTTCACATGTCTACCTGTCTACATTGGGGAAATCGCCACGCCAGAAGTCAGAGGAACATGGGGAAACTGCATGACATTTTTCATATATTTCGGGCAATTTTCAGTTAACGTTCTCGGTCGATACTTCAACGTTAGAGAAACCGCCTACATATGCTTAGTCATCCCCATTATATTCTTTTGTACTTTTATATTCATGCCCGAATCACCATACTATCTTATCATGAAAAACAGAATTGATGAAGCCAGAACGGCTCTGAGAAGATTCAGAAGGAAAGAAAACGTCGAAGAGGAGTTACAAACCATGCAAAAGGACGTTGAACGTCAACTTTCAGAGTCTGGCACCTGGAAGGACTTGTTTACGATTCCTAGCAATCGAAAAGCTTTATATGCTGGGATATTTCTGAGGGCTTCTCAGCAGCTAGCTGGCACTGCGGCGTTCGCTGTTTACACTCAATACATCTTTGAGAAATCCGGCGGGAATATCGATTCTTCAACTTGTGCCATCATCCTAACTGGATTGAATACCGTTATGAACTTCTGCGCCGGTTTTACTTTAGAAAAGATGGGGCGCAAAAAATCCTATTTATACAGTCTCCTGAGTTGTGCCATTATGCTAACGTTAGAAGCAACCTATCTTTACCTAGATGAATATCAACCTTCTGTTGATTTGTATTATTTGAATTGGTTTCCCATTACAGGGATGATTGTGTTCATAATTTTCTATTCATTCGGCTTGGGAATCGTCCCGACGTTGATGTTAGGCGAGTTATTCTCCACCAGTATCAAAGGCAAAGGTCTTTGCGTATTAAATCTAGTATTTGGCGTGAACGTAGCATCGGTAACCAAAATATTCCAGCTTCTGGCTGAAAATTTCGGTTTATTCGCTCCGTTTCTGATGTTCGCGATTTGTTGCTTCACTTGTACTTTCCTGTCGAGGTATTTTGTTCCAGAAACGAAGGGTAAAACCTTAGAACAAATTCAACAATCGTTGAAAGCGGGAAAACGTAAGAAGGATGTAGCTTCGGTGGAACGTTACTAATTCTTAATAAAAAAATACTTACTTGTGCTGTGATTTTTAAATACTTTTTTACTTAAAAGTACTGAATTAATTAATAAATATCGTAAGCTATCAGTTGTTTTTTTTTAATTAATTAATCTTTCATAAAACCTGCTTCTTATTTTTAAAAAACATAGTCTGGAGTCTGGAGATATAAAAAAGTGTAATAATTACGGTATTATCTACAGCCTCATTAAATGTGGCGACCTGAAATAAATTACGTATTAATAAGATGTGACGTGTTGCAGCTACTTACGTATTATTAATTTTAAATACGACTGATTTAATACCTTCATTATCCTAATTAAACTATATATTAACAAAGCAAGAAAGCAGAATAATTTCCTAGATTAGAGATATTTGTTTTAAAGTGTATATAATTGCATAAATACAGCTATTTATAACCTAATGCTTGGTTCTTTAGTTCCGCATAAATAGGAATATTTCCACCTATATTTAAGCATTTAACAAATATGTCTATTCAAAAAATATTTTTTAAAATCAAACATTACTTGCTGCATATTACTGGGTTACATTTTGTAGCAAATATGAAAACTTTTTTAGAAAAAGTTAATATTTCGAGATTTCAGTAATAAATTAGAAAAAAGCGCCAATCCTTGGAGGTTAAACCCAAAATTTTGGGATTTCATTTAATAAATTAGGATTTTTTTCACAATTTCTACTTTTTTTTACTTAAAATTTCGATTTTCATTAATCACAATATTTATGAAAAGAGTTCACAAATTTTCGAGAAAGAAGTCAAAATATAGAAAGAAAAATCGAAATGTATGCAAAAATATTTCTCATTATTTCTGCTTTAATTTTATTTATTATTATTATTATTATTATTATTATTATTATTATTATTATTATTATTATTATTATTATTTATAGAAATATTGATCTCAAACCC
The DNA here is from genome assembly GCA_028583605.1 of Dastarcus helophoroides. Lineage (NCBI taxonomy): Eukaryota > Metazoa > Arthropoda > Insecta > Coleoptera > Bothrideridae > Dastarcus > Dastarcus helophoroides. Next base: position 41,750,081 of record CM053330.1, on the reverse strand, counting down.
AAATATTCGTCCTTTCTCTGGAACGTTCCCTCAGCTTTTTTTTTTTTCAAGACGAGTTTTTAAAGAATTTTTGCTAACAACTTGGACTTACAAAACTTGGAAAAAGTCGAACTTTCAAGATTTCAATCAAAAATCTGATAAAAGCCACAATCTTTAGAGATTAAATTCGAAATTTTGGGTTTTATTTGATAAATTAGGCCTTTTCCTTTGAAATTTCGACTTTTTTTAACTTAATATTTCGATTTTAATTAATCTTAACATTTTTAAAAAAAGAGTTTACAAATTTTCGGTAAAGAAGTCAAAATTTCGAAAGAAACATCGAAATGTACGTACAAATATTTCTCATTATGTCTACTTTAATTTATAGAAGTATTGACCCCAAAACCAAATATTTGTCTTTTCTCTGGAACGTTCCCTCAGCTTTTTTCAGAAAAAGACGATTTTAAAAAAATTTTTGCTAATAACTTGGAGTTAGAAAACTTCGAAAAAGTCGAACTTTCAAGATTTCAGTCATAAATCTGAGAAAAACGACCTTCTTTAGAGATTAAATCCGAAATGTTGGGATTTATTTGATAAATTAGGTCTTTTGAAATTTCGACTTTTTTTAACTTAATATTTCGATTTTAATTAATCTTAACATTTTTAAAAAAAGGAGTTTACAAATTTTCGAGAAAGAAGTCAAAATTTCGAAAGAAAAATCGAAATGTACGTAAAAATATTTCTCATTATGTCTACCTTAATTTATAGAAACATTAACCTCAAAACCAAATATCTGTCTTTTCTCTGGAACGTTCCCTCAACTTTTTTTCAGATAAAGACGATTTTAAAAAATTTTTTACTAATAACTTGGAGTTAGAAAACTTCGAAAAAGTCGAACTTTCAAGATTTCAGTCATAAATCTGAGAAAATAGACAATACTTAGATATTAAATCCGAAATTTTGGGTTCTATTTGATAAATTAGGCCCTTTCTTTTAAAATTTCGACTTTTTTTAACTTAATATTTCGATTTTAATTAATCCTAACATTTTTAAAAAAGGAGTTTACAAATTTTCGAGAAAGAAGTCAAAATTTCGAAAGAAAAATCGAAATGTACGTAAAAATATTTCTCATTAGGTCTACCTTAATTTATAGAAACATTAACCTCAAAACCAAATATCTGTCTTTTCTCTGGAACGTTCCCTCAACTTTTTTTCAGATAAAGACGATTTTAAAAAATTTTTTATTAATAACTTGGAGTTAGAAAACTTCGAAAAATCGAACTTTCAAGATTTCAGTCATAAATCTGAGAAAAACGACATTCTTTAGAGATTAAATCCGAAATTTTGGGATTTAATTTGATAAATTAGATCTTTTGAAATTTCGACCTTTTTTAACTTAATATTTTGATTTTAATTAGTCTTAACATTTTTAAAAAAGGAGTTTACAAATTTTCGAGAAAGAAGTCAAAATTTCGAAAGAAAAATCGAAATGTACGTAAAAATATTTCTTATTATGTCTACTTTAATTTATAGAAATATTGACCTCAAAACCAAATATTTGTCTTTTCTCTGGAACGTTCCCTCAACTTTTTTTCAGAAAAACACGATTTAAAAAAAATTTTTGCTAATAACTTGGAGTTAGAAAACTTCGAAAAAGTCGAACTTTCAAGATTTCAGTCATAAATCTGAGAAAAACGACAATCTTTAGAGATTAAATCCGAAATTTTGGGATTTATTTGATAAATTAGGTCTTTTAAAATTTCGACTTTTTTTAACTTAATATTTCGATTTTAATTAATCTTAACATTTTTAAAAAAGGAGTTTACAAATTTTCGAGAAAGAAGTCAAAATTTCGAAAGAAAAATCGAAATGTACGTAAAAATATTTCTCATTATGTCTACCCTAATTTAAAGAAAAATTGATCTCAAAACCAAATATTTGTCTTTTCTCTGGAACGTTCCCTCAGCTTTTTTTAGAAAGAGACGATTTTTAAAAAATTTTTGCTAATAACTTGGAATTAGAAAACTTCGAAAAAGTCGAACTTTCAAGATTTCAGTCATAAATCTGAGAAAAACGACAATCCTTAGACATTAAATCCGAAATTTTGGGTCCTATTTGATGGCCTTTTCTTTCGAAATTTAGATTTTTTTTAACTTAATATTTTGATTTGAATTAATCATTTTTAAAAAGAGTTCACAAATTTTCGAGAAAGAAGTACGTACGAAATAGGAATAGGAATAATTATTATTATTCTATGTAAAATAAAATAACTTCCTCATTTGTGAACTGTCATGAAGTGACGTTTTCAATAAATTTAAATATCACGTAGTCGCATTTCAAAAACTGTTTAGAAAATTGTCAACAAACCATAAAAATTTAAATATTTCCAAACTGGGCCGAAGAAATGTTAAATAAATTGAAAAAAACATGACCTTAAGCTTGTATGACCTTGAACAAATGTGACCTTGAGCTCGGGTAACTTTGACTATGCGTGACCTTGATTGCACACGGCCTCGAACTCGTGTGACCTTGAACATGTGTGACCTCGAGCTCGAGTGACCTTGACTGTACATGACCTTGAGCTTGTATGACCTTGACCAAATGTGACCTTGAGCTCGTATGACCTTGACCAAATGTGACCTTGGGCTCGGGTGACCTTAACCATGAGTGACCTTGATCGCACACTACCTTGAACTTGTATGACCTTGAGCTTAAGTGATCTTGACCTTAATCTTGTATGACCTTGACCAAATGTGACCTTGAGCTTGAGTGACCTTGCGTGACCTTGATCGCACACGGTCTAGAACTCGTGTGACCTTGAACATGTGTGAACCTGAGCTTAAGTGACCTTGACTGTATATGACCTTGACCAAATGTGGCTTTAAGCTTGTATGACCTTGACTAAATGTGACCTCGAGGTTGGATGACTTTCACAATGGACGACCTTGATCGCACACAAACTTGAACTCGTATGACCTTGACCGAATTTGACCTTGAGCTCAAGTGCCCTTGACTGTACAACACTGTGAGCTTGTATGACCTTGACCAAATGTGACCTTGAGGTCAGGTGACTTTGACCATGCGTGACCTTAATCGCACACAGTCTTGAACTCGTGTACCCTTAAACATGTGTGACCTTAAGCTCGCGTGACCTTGACTGTATATGACCTTGAGCTTGTATGACCTTGCCCACATGTGAATTTGAGCTCGTATGACCTTGACCAAATGTGACCTTGAGCTCGAGTGACCTTGACTGTATGTGACCTTGAGCTTGTAGGACCTTGACCACATGTGAATTTGAGGTCGTATGCCCTTGACCAAATATGACCTTGAGCTCGGGTGATCTTGACCATAGGCGACTTTGATCGCACACAACCTTGAACTCGTATAACCTTGACCAAATTTGACCTTGAGCTCAAGTGACCTTGAACCTGTGTGACCTTGATTGAACTTGACTTTGAACTCAAGTGACCTTGACCATGCGTGACCTCGTCTCACGTAACTTAAATCCGTGTGACCTTGATAGCATGCGACCTTGAATTCGGATGATCTTGACCGCACATGACCTTGAACTCACGTGACCTTGAACTCATGTGATCTCGAACCCACGTGACTAACATGATGTGATCTTGAACTTACGTGATCTCAAACTGTAGTGATCTTAATCTCGTGTGATTTTGAACTGATGTTCTCACGTGATAAAAGAAATGACAAATGAAATTTCGCCTTCCTCCCAACTTTTCTTCTATTATTTAAAAATATTTTCGATCTTGGCTTAAAATTTCAATTTTTTCTCGAAATGTTGTCTTTTTTTTTTGTAAATTTCGACTTTTTTTAGCAAACTCGATGTTGTTGATTTAAAGTTGTTTTGAACAATTCAAAAATTTTCAAAATGTGAACTTTTTCTTTAAAAAAATTACAAAAAATTTTGTTTCGTATCTTTTTTGAAAATGGCGCCTTTAAATAAAAATTTACTTTTTCTAAAATAAGAACCATTAAATTGCCCTTTTTTTTTAAATTTTAGTTTTTTCACGAAATTATGAGTAAATATTTGTACACACCCCTTTTCTTTATTTTGCGTCTTTTTAAACAGTTTTGATTTTTTTCGAAATTTCGATTTTTTTAGTGAAATTCTGATATTTTTCAAAAATTTAACTTTCATCAAAATTGAAATTTTTTTATATTCGACTTTTTTTTCAAAATTTTGACATTTCCTAAAACGGACTTTTTCGATACAAAAAGTGAATCTTTTTTTGTGAAAATTTCGCCTTTTTCGAAAATTCCTGCCACAAAAATGACAGTTTTCAAAAATTTTTGGTATTTCGCGAATTTGTAATTGAATTTATTTTTTTGTTTTGTAAATTTAATTTTTTTTTTAATTCGACATTTTCCTGAATTTAATAAAAGGCTGAACTTTTCAAGAAACATCGAAATTTTGGAATAAGGAGGAAATTTTCAAAAAAATCAAAACTTCGAAGCAAAGTCGAAACTTTGATAATAAGAGGTCGAAATTTACAGAAATAGTGGAAGTTCTGAGCAAAAATCGAAAAATACTCAAAATTTGAAAGAAATTCAACTTCTCAAAAAAATCGTAATTTTTAAAAAGACAGTAGAATGTTTAAGAAAGAGTCAAGTTTACGTAAAAGTCGAGACTTGGAAAAAGTCGACATTTTTAAATAAAAAATAAAAAAAAGATTCGAATAAACGTGGAAATTCCGAGAGAAAACAGAAAATTAAAAAAAAAGCTGAAATTTGAAAAAATCCAACTTCTTAAAAAGGTCGAAATTTTAAGAAAAATGGATTCACGTTTCGTATCGAAAAAGTCCAAATTGAAAAAAAAACTAATTTTGTTTCAGGAAAAGTCAAAATTTAAAAAAAAAGTCGAATATCAAAAAATTTGAATTTTGATATAAAGTGGATATTTTAAAATATTGAAATTTTTTACAAAGTCGTAATTTAAATGGAGTTTGTCAAAAACAATCAGAATTTTCAAATGGTCAGTATTTTGGAATCAGTCGAAATTTTCAATAGAAGTCGATATTTTCAAAAAAAGTCGAAATTTTTAAAAAAGTCGAAATTTCGACAAAAGCGGAAAAAAGTTAAATTTTCCAAAATTACATTAAAACTTGGAGGAAAAAGTTCGAAATTTCGGCAGACGAGATTTTCAAACACAAGTGAAAATTTCAAGAAAAAGTCGAAATTTCGAAAATAGGTCGAAATTCCAAAAAAAAAAGATGGATATTTTAAAATATCGAAATTTTTTATATAGAGTCGTAATTTACCAATTAAAATGGAGTTTGTCAAAACAATCGGAAGTTTCAAATGGTCAGTATTTTGGAATCAGTCGAAATTTTTAATAGAAGTCGATATTTTCAAAAAAAGTCGAAATTTTTAAAAAAGTCGAAATTTCGACAAAAGCGGAAAAAAGTTAAATTTTCCAAAATTACATTAAAACTTGGAGGAAAAAGTCGAAATTTCGGCAGACGAGATTTTCAAACACAAGTGAAAAGTTCAAGAAAAAGTCGAAATTTCGAAAATAGGTCGAAATTCCAAAAAAAAGATGGATATTTTAAAATATCGAAATTTTTTGTATAGAGTCGTAATTTACCAATAAAAATGGAGTTTGTCAAAAACAATCGGAAGTTTCAAATGGTCAGTATTTTGGAATCAGTCGAAATTTTTAATAGAAGTCGATATTTTCAAAAAAAGTCGACATTTTTAAAAAAGTCGAAATTTCGACAAAAGCGGAAAAAAGTTAAATTTTCCAAAATTACATTAAAACTTGGAGGAAAAAGTCGAAATTTCGGCTAACCAGATTTTCAAACACAAGTGAAAAGTTCAAGAAAAAGTCGAAATTTCGAAAATAAGTCGATTTTCCAAAAAAAAAGATGGATATTTTAAAATATCAAAATTTTTTATATAGAGTCGTAATTTACCAATTAAAATGGAGTTTGTCAAAACAATCGGAAGTTTCAAATGGTCAGTATTTTGGAATCAGTCGAAATTTTTAATAGAAGTCGATATTTTCAAAAAAAGTCGACATTTTTAAAAAAGTCGAAATTTCGACAAAAGCGGAAAAAAGTTAAATTTTTCAAAATTACATTAAAACTTGGAGGAAAAAGTCGAAATTTCGGCAGACGAGATTTTCAAACACAAGTGAAAATTTCAAGAAGTCGAAATTTCGAAAATACGTCGAAATTCCAAAAAAAAGGCGAATATTTTAAAATATCGAAATTTCTTGTACAAAGTCGTAATTTACCAATAAAAGTGGAGTTTGTCAAAAACAATCGGAATTTCCAAATGGTCAGTTTTTGGAAATCAGCCAATATTTTCAATAGAAGCCAATATTTAGAAAAAAGGCGAAATTTTCAAAAAAAGTCGAAATTTTTAAAAAAAGTCGAAATTTTTAAAAAAGTCGAATTTTAAAAAAAAATTTGGAATGAAGGCGAAATTTTTTTGAAAAGGTAAACATTCCCAAAACGTCGAAATATTGAAGCAAGAGTTTTCAAAAAGAGTCGAAATATAAATCTAGGTACTGAAAAAAGTCGAAATTTTCAATAAAAATCGATGTTTTGGTTTTATTTGAGTAAACGAAAATTATAAAAAAAAAACACAACAAAGGTTGCTCTAACGCGTTTCGACATCCAAGCTGTCATCTTCAGAGAGTTATCTCTCTGAAGATGACAGCTTGGCTGTCGAAACGCGTTAGAGCAACCTTTGTTGTGTTTTTTAATTTTTCTTGGTTTCAGGGGACAAGTTCTGTGTTTCAATTTTTGAAGATAACCAAGGACCAATCCGTTCCATCAAACGAAAATTATAATTTATAAAGCAGTATCTCTGAAGATGACAGTTTGGTTATCGAAGCGCGTTAGAGCAACCTCTGTTGTGTTTTCTAATCTTTCTTGGTTTCAGGGGACAAGATTTGTATTTCAATTTTTGAAGATAACCAAGGACCAGTCCCTTCCACCAAAAAAAAAAAAGTTTAGTAAACTTTCTTTTTTTATTTTATGTAGTTTTCTCTGAAAATGGTATTGATGGGGGCCCGCGCCATCAATACATAGAATGTAAGGGGCTCCGAGCTGATAATTATCCGGTCCACCAAAAAAAATAAGTTAGGTAAACTTTCCTTTTTTATTTTATGTAGTTTTCTCTGAAAATGGTATTGATGGGGGCCCGCGCCGTCAATACATAGAATGTAAGGGGCTCCGAGCTGATAATTATCCGGTCCACCAAAAAAAAAATAAGTTAGGTAAACTTTCCTTTTTTATTTTATGTAGCTTTCTCTGAAAATGGTATTGATGGGGGCCCGCGCCATCAATACATAGAATGTAAGGGGCTCTGAACTGATAATTATCTGGTCTACCAAAAAAAATAAGTTAGGTAAACTTTCTTTTTTTATTTTATGTAGTTTTCTCTGAAAATGGTATTGATGGGGGCCCGCGCCGTCAATACATAGAATGTAAGGGGCTCCAAGCTGATAATTACCCTCAGGATTGGGATTTCCTCGGTGGGCTTGCTTTTATATTCACAAAAGCCTAATTTGGTGAACAAATGTAAATGTATATTGTTACCTAATCAATAAATCATCACAAAATTTTTATACATGTTTATTTTATATTTTTGGGGGCGCACCACAGGTCATAAATGGGGTCATGAATGAAAAAAGTTTAAGAAGCCCCGGATTAAGCCCACGATAGTCTTTGAATTACATCCAAAAGAGTCAAAGTGTGGTTTGGGGTTGAACTCCAAACATGAGCACCGAATACCTCCAAACATGAAAACAGAATCTTCCACTATTCTCTAGTCACCAATCTCCCTCTAGTAACCATGGATTGGTGTTAACAATTTGTTGCAGTTTGCATTATAGAAACCTTGGCGGTTGTATTTTAGTTCAGGACATCTATAATAGATGGTAGCAAACGCAGCATACTAAATTTAAATATTATTCAGGAGGAAGTTATAATAGTTTTTTTAAGCTCTTACTGTCGTAGTATTTTCCCTTTCTCTTTTTCCTATTACTTTACATTTAGAAAACGGAAATAACTTTCTACAACTAGACTGGATGACGTAAAAGGACACAATTTCTATTGTTAAAAACAGCTACTTGCTAATTGAGTAACTTTTTTCTTTTGCAAGAGGTTAATGCAAGGCTGAAATAGCGATAAACGTTTTTAAATATTCCACAATAAATGATACGAAAAAAATTATGAAATAGATTTGCCAGACAAAGTGCAAATAAATGCAATGACTGGCGCGTTGGCAAGATCCGAATCCTAAAACTTGGCATGTTTTAGTTTATTCAGTACTGAGCAAATAGAACAGACATGTGATAGTAACATTATGCAACAAGAAACTGAATCTCCAACTAAATTAACAAATCGAGAACGAAGTAGGGAATGGATGCAAATATTGACCGTATTACTAGGTAAATTTTAATTAATAAACTAATAATATAATTCAAAAATTAACGGTGTTGGTGATACTAGAAAGTATTTGAATAGTATTTTGAATAGGATAAAATAATCACCAAAGATAGATTTCAAATTGCAAATTGAGACGCTTTGCAATTACATGCATGTGACATTGCATTGAGGCTGGTAACACCAAACCACATAAAAAATCGTTTAACGCATCTAAAGAAGTTTTCACTTGAAAAATCTCAAATTGGTGATTTTCTAATCACTACCTAATTTTCTAATCTTAACAGTATCAGTTATCAGTAAGACGTTTTTTTCAGCATCGCTAACGTCGCTAACATGCGGTCTCCTTTTCGCTTGGAGTTCACCGTCCATTCCAGATATAATCGAAGATAAAGAAAATTACGACATAACATCTAGAGGAAGCCTCTTATTTCACAGTATTACCACCTTGCACGTTATTATTGTGCAGTTTTCCATTCTACAAATTAATGACCGTAGTTGGAAGAAAAACCATGATATTACTCATAGCCGTACCCTATTTAACATCTTGGATACTCATCTCTCAAGCAACATCGGTATGGCTCTTCTATTTGGCCAGAATATGTTCCGGAATGGGCGACTGTTGCTTATTTTTGGCACTACCAACCTACATTGGTGAAGTAACAACCCCGAGAATCAGAGGAACGTGGGGTAACGCTATGACGTTTGGTATTTATTTCGGGCAATGTCTCATCAATATTATTGGAAGATTTTTTAGTGTTAAATACACAGCTTACATATGTACGCTTCCGTCGATTGTATTTCTATCTACGTTCGTTTTTATGCCAGAATCTCCATACTACCTCATAATGAAGAAACGTGAAAATAGTGCCAAAGATGCATTGAGGAAACTACTCAGAAAAAATGACGTTGACAGGGAGTTTGAGACATTAAAAAGCGACGTTAGTCGTCAACTTTCGGAATCAGGGAACTTGGAAGGATTTGTTTGTGATTGAAAGTAACAGGAGGGCTTTGTATGCTGGGGCATTCCTCAGAGCATCTCAACAGTTATCTGGGACCGCCGTTTTTATTGTATATACGAAATATATCTTCCAAGAATCTGGTGGTAACATAAGTGCATCAACATCTACAATTATAGTAACAATGTTGAATGCCCTAATGAATATAATTGCCGGTTTTACGGTTGATAGATTCGGGAGGAAACAATCCTATTTTTATTCATTGTTACTTTCTGCCATAATTCTACTGATACAAACTGTATATCTCTTCTTGGAAGAAGTTCAACAATATGACCTAACAATTGTAAAGTGGATTCCAATAGTAGGAACAGTTTTGTATATTATAGTTCAAGGATTCGGTGCGTCAATTATTCCAACTTTAATGCTGGGCGAACTTTTTTCTGCAAGTATAAAAGCCAAAGCGTTATGCTTAATGAATATCGTCTTCGGTTTGTCCATGGCAAGCGTTAATAAACTGTTTCAACTGATGGCTACACAATATGGAATGTACGCTCCATTTCTACTTTTTTCCACAACATCGTTCGCAGCAGCTTATTTAACTGGTTATTTGGTTCCTGAAACTCGGGGCAAAACGTTGGAAGAGATTCAACAAACTCTGAAGAGAAAAAGATGAAAACTGATGTACGACTTAGGTATGCAATGTTTAGATTGTGAGTGTTCCCAGACTTTCGACATCCGTATACCCTTTCCATACTTTTTGTGAGGTTGAGTACCCCTAGTTAAAATCCAGAGACTAGTCTCTGTTAAAATCCCAACTAATATCTGTACCTTAGAGGCAAACTATGTTAAGTCTAGTTTTTGCCAAAATGAGTTAAAAGATGTTATGTCGATCAGAAAAACACCTTCTTTAATTTGCTATCTTCAGCATTAATTTATCCACATAAACAGGAAATTTTGGGCTTTTTGGAAAATGTCAAGTTGAGGTTTACCCTAGACCTAAACTACTTTAAGTGACTTTAAATCTGTTCATCGTGAGAACGAATTTTGTGACATAAAATTGTTGGCTTCTGAGGTACAGATATGTAAATGAGGAAGTGTGTTTGTCTGTTTGTCTGCTGAACGTATCAACGAATTTGAACTAAACATCAGTTTGCAATCTGCACGAACTTCAGCTGTGCAAACTGATTAAGTTAGTTTTGTTACGTTTATCTCTCTTGTTACGAGTATCTCTCTGAAGATGGTAGCTTGGCTATTGAAACGCGTTAGAACAGCCTCTGTTGCGTTATTTAATCTTTCTTGGTTTTAGGGGACAATATTTGTATTTCAACGTTTATCCAAATAATGTTTGAGTCATCTGAAGTCAGCCGGCGCCGGCTTCACTTGACTCAAAACTCAGAAAACCCTTCAAACTCTTCCCATACCTCTGGGGATACGTGTACCACACTTTGGGACACTGCAGTACGTAATTATGGACTCTGTTTCAGGTCTGGGAACATGTGTGATCGTATGTGATGTCGATAATCTCAATGACATTCTCATAGACTAGAGTCCACAGCAAGAATTATTTTCTCTTACTCTTAACTAGATTTGTTAATTTGTAAGTAGAATTTTAAGAATGTTGCATCAAATAATGGGATACATTTAAGTGTTTTGAACTAATACAAATTACGACATCCAATTTTATTATAAAAATCTTTATGATCCGATTTCTTATGGTCCAAAATTCGAGGCCATATTTCGGCCCACTTATTTTAAAGAAATTTGTTATAAAAATCTTGTTCTCTTAAACCAAGAAAGGTTAGAAAACGTAACAGCTAGCTTTACTTTAGAGCAACTGTGTTGTGTTTTTAAGCTTTCTTGGTTTCAGGGGACAGGATTTGTATCTCAATTTTTGAATATAACCAAGGACTAGTCTCCTCCACAAACCAAAAAAGAAATTTATATCAAAAGAAAGGTTAATGTTAATATAATACATTCAATACTAGCAAAATCGAGCCGTAACTACCCTAATTACAAATAATATAATTAATTTTTTCCCACCTATACATTTTTAAGTTAATTACAAGTTACTCCTTGTTTTTTCAACAACAAAAAATACATTGACATTGAATCTAAATTTCGAAATTGAATTGAAAATTTCAGAACATGTACTTTTTCATAACTATCAAACTTTATTAACGATAAAAACGCAACAAAATTTAAAAATCCCTTATGGAATTTTTAAATTTTGTTGCGTTTTTATCGTTAATAAAGTTTAATAGTGATGAAAAAATACATGTTTTGAAATTTTCAATTCAATCTCGAAATTTAGATTTCCTGCAAATTAGATAGAATAAGAAGATTTCACGGTTGCAAAACGATATTATTCTAACATTATTAAAGACTTGATCATTCTAAAACTGAAATAAACGAAATAAAGTTCATATTATAGTTTTTTACAATTTGAAATTGTGAATTACTATCAAATCACAGCAATCTACAAATTAAAATTAAAAGCATTTGAAAATACATAGCGTTGGAGCATTGGAATGAAAAAACGGAAATAGTTGACTATTCTTTACTAATAAGCAACACACAATACACGAAATTTGTGAGTAGAAAAGTTTGAGAAACGCTGCGTTAAAGCATTAAAGTAAATTAAAGCGCCATCTCGTAGATGGAAGCTCAACAATCTATTAATTACAGATATCTACATATAGTATAGATATCTGTAACAAAACAGATTTCTGTAAAAATAATAGATATCTGTAAAAAATACAGATGTTTGTATAGATTTCTGTAAAAAATATAGATGTTTGTATAGATATCTGTAAAAAATATAGATGTTTGTATAGATATCTGTAAAAAAAATACAAATAGCTGTAAGAAATACAGATAACTTTAAGAAGTACAGATATAATAATAGCAAAAAGTACAGATGTCTGTAAAAAATAGAAATATCTGTAAACAAAATACAGATAGCTGCAAAAAATACAGATAACTTTAAAATGTACAGATATTTATGGAAGATACAGAACTCTTTATCGGAATTCGCAATTGACAAATCATGACAACATACTGACAGATTTGACAGTAGATACACCAAAAGGCAAATTTTCCATTTAGGTCTTTTGGTCTTGTCTTTACTTTTGGTAGTATTCCCAAAACTATCCACTAAATGCAGGTAATATAAAATTTTTTCATAACATCTGCTCGGAATGTTCGTAAATCTCATGGATTTTAAACTGGAGCAAATGTTCGCGGATCAATGGCTATTTTTGAAAAAGAAACAGCTAAGAAAGTGTTATTAGACGATACAGAGCCATTATCATGCGTTATTGAAAATTGGCGAAACGTCAGTGGATACACGGTAAGTGTCGTAAGCGGTATTTACTCGTTTTATTAACCAAAGTGACGATTGAAGGAATTTATTATAAGAGTGCATCGAGGCCCTTTTACCAATAAAACTTGGCGAATATACAAGAGGTATAATGATTTTTGCAAACTGCACTCTTATTTACAAACTTCGGGGATCGCGTTACCCCTGCCACCGAAGAAACTTATTGGGAACCTAGATCCCGATTTTATTTGTCAAAGGCAGCAGGCTTTACAAGTAAACGTGATTTATGTGTTATGCGACAGTAGTAATCGCTTTCTTTGTAGAAATACTTGGATAAAGTGATGATGAATCCAATTTTAGTTTCATCTCTTCCAGCAAGGTCCTTTGTTGATCCTGCTAATTATTGCCAACCATTTAGTGGTAAGTTGATAGAGTGATGTCCGCTTGTAACGAACCTTAAAGGACTGAAAAAATCCTGAAGGTGGTCGCTTGTAACGAAACCTTAAAGGATTAAAAAAATCGTGAAGGTGGTATTAAACGATAAATAGTAATACAGTTGAAACCCGATATAACGACATTGAAGGGACCATAAATTACGGACGCTGTAACCGGTAGTTGTAATAAGCAATATAACCGGCAGTACAGTTAGCTTTTAAAATAATCGCCGGGACCTTGCCATTTAGTCGTAATAACCGATGTGTCGTTGTAAACGATGTCGTTATATCCGGTTTTGACTGTACTTGAATCCGTCTGCAGCTTGCATATTGGTTCGTCTTAAGCTAAAATAAAATAATGTAACGAAATGTAAATTATAGAATTTAGTGTGTAAGAAAATTTTCTAAAAAGATCTGATAAGCGTTAAAGAAATTTCAGCAAACGATAAACCTTATCTGGTGGATTTTTCTAGAACCCGGAAGCAAGAACTGTATGAGGCGGTCACCTTTCCATTGAGTCAGTGTAGTCAGTTAGTTAGTTGGTTGTTAGAAGTTAATGAATAAGTTGGTGAATTGCAACTGAGTGTTCCAAGTTCAGTTTAGAAATAAAGTATTTTACAATTCACGTGTTTAATAATTCGAATGTCGATAAGGCGCAACTATAATAATAATAATAATCTTTATTGTCCAACAGTTAAAAAAAACCATTTACAGAGCAAACTATAAATCAAAATACCATTCATATACATGCAATGAAAAGAAAAAAAAATAAAGATAATAAATGAATAAATGAATCAAAGAACTAAAGAACTAAACTTGCTTGATAATGCACCTACTTATTACTTATTAACATATAACAAAATGAAAGATGATTAATTACTAGCATACATATTACGAAAGATTGTTTTAAATGTGTGGCCATTAAGATAAAAAATATCATCATCTGAGCAAACTCGACTTTACAAATTAGATATTAAATATATTGGTGAGCGGGATAGTACATTAATCTTGGTTGTCTGGGTAGATGCAGTGGTTGACAATGTCTACTTGTTAAACGGGGTATTCGAAATGATATTTTACTTAGCAGTTCTGGAGCATCTATTTTGTATGGAGCAGTTTATAAAGAAATATGAGTTGAGAGAGGTTTCTCCAAAGATAGGTAATTGACATTTTTTAACAGCAAATTGTTTGGGAAACCTCTAGCAGGATATATTCCATATTTTCTGAAACAATTGGAGTGTTTTTGCCAGAATAAGAAATAATTTTACATGTAGCGGCATTACGGGTAAGTTTATTACCTGAACACCATGTTGAAAAGCAATTCAGGTCATTTTGCAACATTAAAGCTCTGTAGATTTTTGCCTCATCTGCGTACATTAAAATTCTGCTTCCGAAATTTAGTGCGGAAGAAAGATGATTTACAAAGAGAATAAAGAATATGTTATAAGTGGGCTCGTTATAAGTTGGCATTACTGTTTAGTAATAAGTGTAAATAGAAGCTGAGAATGAGAGACTTATTACCTAACGTCTCAACCTTTAAAGTCGCAATTTAAAAAACCAGAATCTTAAAATATCTAAAAAAAAGTTTGTAGCGAAGATGTGAACGTTTGACACAGTTTTTTTAAATTGCATACGTATTGTAACATCCAATTTTTTCAGAATTAGCACTGCAGCATGTCTCCTTGGCCTTAAGAGGGGAAGTGGGCTGGGAGGTCGTCGGTGGTTTAAGCGAGATAGGTTGGCGCCTCAGGAAGCATTATTATCATGTAAAATGCAAAACGTTGCCAAAGGATGAATTACTTGGGGCATGGACTGATTTCGGACCTGATAAGTATTTAGACGATAAGGATATTCACGCGGTTTTCAAAAGTTTGAACCACATGGAACACCCGTACATACATTCCATTGAATTGTGCCTAACAACTGACATTGGGGGCCTTGTCGTGAGGACCTTCCACAAGGATGGCTCGTTGAGGGATTTGCTGTGTAATTCCAAACCGAAACAATCGTTCTTGAAAAAGTATGGTAATCCGAAAGGACATAAACCGTTAGAGGCCAGTCAGATAGCTTTATATGGCAGACAGATACTTGAAGCTTTAAAATTTTTACATGATAAAGGATTACCATATGGTAGGTCGAATGCGTGTGTGTAATTTTTATTAAATTTGTTATTATTTAGGGCACTTACATTCCGGTAACATTATATTAGATGGGGAAAGAGTTAAACTATTGGATATTGAAAATGGTATCCTGGGTGTGCCATCGTTTTATAGGCCTTACTTTATGCAGCATAGAAAAATTAATACTTTAGAAGCAATTGATGTTTACTGTTTTGGGCACACTCTGTACGAAATGGCTTTCGGGTGCCCACTACATGAAAGTGTCGCCGAAAAAATCCCAGAATGCAGCCTACCACTTAGTAAGTCAATTTTGTAACTTGTCCCGTGTGGATTTTCTAACTTGTCCCGTGTGGATTTTCTAACTTGTCCTGTGTGGATTTTCTAACTTGTCCCATGTGGATTTTCGAACTAATTATCCCGTGTCACTTACAGAATCTGTGTTGGAATCGATTTTATCATCAGAAGCTTGTAAAAGTGGGCTGCCGACCATCGATTCACTCTTGAACAATCACTTCTTTTCTTCCGTTATTCTAACGTTGCTGCCTAACGATAAAGCGCATCTCAAAATTCCAAATTCGACCAAGGATAGGTTAAAAACGGTGAAGAATCAAATGGAAGAAAGACTGAAGGAAGAGCAGAAAACGGTTAGAAGTCAAAAACGTTTAGTCAAAGTACAAGAGATGATGAGTTCAGAGGAGGAGAAAAAGAAGCAGAGACATAAACAGGTATTTTGATGTCATTGTTTACGTTGATAATAATTTGAGAATCATTGGGCTTTAAACCACTATTTTTAAGGTTTTGGTTTTCATTCTGACTCAGTTAAAAAGATTACTTCAAGTTGATTCCAATTTCTGTTCCAGTGTTTTGATTTTTGGAAAAATATTTTTTTTAAAGTACAATTCACTTGTAAAGGATAACCGTTTTTTGGAGCACTGCAAGAAGAATGCGATATTTTCAAAAAGAATAGAATTAAAAGAAATTAAAGGGGTAAATTAGAAAAAGGTGGAGATTTGCAAAATTTAGATAAAGTTGAAGTTTTTAAAAAGAATCGTAATTTTTAAAAAAATCGAAATTAGCATTGGAAGTCATTACTAAAAATAAAAATTTAAATGTTCAAAAGGATCGAAATTTTGAAGAAGAAAACAATATTGGGAAAGAACCTTATTGTTCCAAAGAGGTCAAAATTTACCAGTCAACATTTCAAGAAAAAGTCGATATTTGCAAAAAATCAAATTTTTCAAAGTAAAAATTTCGAGTTTCGGTGGAATGGACTGGTCCTTGGTTATCTTCAAAAATTGAAATACAGGGACAAGTACTGTATTTCAATTTTTGAAAAAAATATCGACCACAAACAAAATTTCCAAAAGGGGAAATTTTCCAAAAAAAGTTAAACTGGAAGTGTCGATTTCTTTTAAAGAAAAATCGAGTTAAAAAAGTTGCAGTTTTCAAAACATTTTTGGAGAAGGCGAACTGGAATTTGTAAAAAGTGTACTCAACTAGACTAAATGCATAATTTCAACTGAAAGTATGAATCCAGTTGTGGGGATAAATCGTTTTTTTTTTTTTGTTCAGTTATTCCATCGTATCAAAAAAACATCTGTTTTAGCGGCACGAACAGAAGCAGCTGGCGCGAGAACAAAAGCAGAAGAGCCTGCAAGAGCAACAAAACGGGAACGCGACCGAAAGATGTGATAGCGTCAATAGCAGTGCCACCGCTTCTATTGGAACGGCGACACCACCTTCGATATCGAGTGCCAGTGCTAGTGTTCCTTCGCCGCCACCTCCTCCACCTCCGCCACTTTTAACGGGTTTGCCGGGAGCACCAATCAGCCAAAGCGTGGCCGGCGAAGGACAAACTAAAGACAGGGCAGCGCTTTTGGGGGCTATTTGTAATTTTAATAAGTCTCAGCTTAGGAAAACCCAAGTTAAGTAAATCTTTAGATTGTTGAATGTGATACATTTTAGTTTGTATTTTGATAATTAGTGCGCAAATTGGTTTTAACTACAGTAATGTCTGCTTATAGTGAACCGACTTACTTTCGTTTGCAATGAACCAGTACTTTCATTTACAATGAACGAGTACTTTCGTTTACAATGAACGAGTACTTTCGTTTACAATGAACCAATCTGTAAGGTGCAGACGAATTAAAGTTCTAATTATTATTTATTGTTTAATATGTATGAACTTTGCTTATAAAGCATCGATTTCGTTAGTCTCTTAATGTTGATTATAATCGGACGTCACTGTATTTAAAAGGAATATTGTGTTGTATTTTATTTCAATATCGTTTTGGAGGCAACTTATCTCTGTCACATCAATCTTCCAGCACATGTGACTTTATAAAGTAAATTTTTCTTGATTTTAAGAATTTTATGAAATAAAGTTGATGCACATGTGATACGTTATGCACTTTGAGTTGAAAATAAGGGTCCATTAGCCGTTAGCTATGTAACATTCTACTGTAATCGTGTATGTAATCCGTGTAGCCAGTCTTACCACTACTTCTTAACAACCTTTGGAAAGATCAGAAAGACGTGCCTTCCCAATTTTAACTAAGGTAACACCAACAAATATCACTAATGAAGGCTTAGGTAAATCAGTAGGATATGTCTAGCAGCATGCTTTTCTTCCGGAAATTACATCATTTTTAATTTATCTTGTAAAACTAGATTCAAATTAGCTGATTTTATAAAAATCGATGTACTACTAAAAAAAATCCTATCATAATTTGCTTCATGAATCGACAGTGTCGAAATATTTAAACTATTTTTCATAATTTTTATCCTATTTTATATATTTGCATCGTTATGCCTTTAAAATTCTTATGCATGTTAGCAACTAGTATTTTTATTATAATTATTATTATTATTACATTTTATTAATGACTGTGCCAATGTAGTAGGAAATGTTTTATATTTTTTGTATGTATTAATGCTAGTCAACGTTATTTTGTTTTTAGGTATTAAAATGTTTCCAAAAATTTGCTGTTTATCGATTTTAAAAGTAATGTGTAACTGAGTGGTTAAAATAAACCCTACATTAATCTGGACATTTTATTTACAAACTCCTACATAACTTAGTTAAGATCTTGAACAAATGCAATTGCTGCTTGGGGCAATCTCTTATAGATTGCCCCAAGCAGCAATTGGATTGCAATCATTAACGGAAGGTTGCTGAACATCTAGAATTGTGGAAGAAGTAACTGGCAAAGAAAAAGCCAATAAAACAGAAATGAAAATCACACTACTTCGCAAAGAAGATACAGAGAATACAGAGATTAGTCATCACCAAAGATAGTGGTCATAAATCTGATGGGGGGGCTAAAGTCCCCCTATCAGATTTATGACCACTATTTTTTTATTTTCTTAACTATTTCTTAAATGCGAGAATCTTCCAGCTTCTATTTTGTTCTTGTTTTTTAACTTGTTTAGAAATTTTGAGCTTTTTCTGAAAATATCAACTTTTTTGTCAAAATATCAAGTTTTTTAAGAGATTTTTCCCTTTTTATTTTCTAAAATGCTAGATACTGATTTTATTTTAAGATTTGACTAACATAACATTTCTTTTGAAACTTTAAATTTCCCGTTTCTGAAAATTCAAGTTTTTTCTTAAAATTACAGTTTTCATGTAAAACCTGCGATTTAAATCTCAAGATTTTTAGACTAATAAAAATTGTATCCTTTAAAATGATGTTGGTTGATGATAGCAGCAGTGAAAATTGTTTTCAAAAATTTTAGATGTAAGTTACAATTTTTATTTATTATTTTTTTTTCTCAACAATTTTGGCTTTAAACTCGTTTGAAATTTGATTTCTTAATTACAGGATATACTTCTTCCGGGATTGGACCGTGTCGAACACTTTTAGTAGTTCTGTTCAATCCCGGAAGAAGTATATCCTGTACTGACTCTGGCCGTGGAAGCCTTCGTTATCTTGATTTCTTAATTTTCTACTGAAACCGACAAATTATGACTTTAAGAGAATTTTGAATGAATCCGATTTCGTTTTATAAG
This sequence comes from Dastarcus helophoroides, assembly GCA_028583605.1. Taxonomy (NCBI): domain Eukaryota; kingdom Metazoa; phylum Arthropoda; class Insecta; order Coleoptera; family Bothrideridae; genus Dastarcus; species Dastarcus helophoroides. Next base: position 41,730,838 of record CM053330.1, on the reverse strand, counting down.
TTGCAACTATTTTGCGACATTTGCTCAAGATTTTCATACATTTTGCAAGCGTTGGCATTAAGTTAATAAAATTTTAACTTGTTTTTTAATTCTGAGTTTATACTAACTAGTTTACATCTTGTAGTTTCCAACTTACGCGAAATTTCGTTTTTGTTTTAAACATTTTAATTTCCTTCGGGAATTTATAAAAAATGCAATTCAAATCTCGACATTTTCAAACTTCGACTTTTTTTTAAAAGTTTTGAGTTTTTTTGACGCCGTCAAGATTTCGAAAGGTCTGGATTTTTTGCCCAACTTTTTTCTAAATTTAGCTTCTTTCAGAATTTAGACTTTTTAGAAAAAATTCCAATATTTCACGATTTCGACTTTTTTCAAAATTTTTGCAAAATTTCCACTTTATTTCAAAAGTTTCACTTTATTCCAAAATTACCATTATTAATTTCATTTTAACATTTCTTCGACCCAGTTTGGAAAATATTTACATTTTCAGCGATGAAAGTTGACAATTCGGAAACTTTTTTTGAAATTTATTCCAAAATTTTAGTTTTTCTTTGAAAATTAGCTTTTTTTAATTTGACTTCGAAAAATTTTCTTTTTTCAAATGTCATTTTGTTAGTGTCGAGTTTTTGAAAAGTTCGATTTTTTCAAAATATCGATTTTTTTCCAAAATGTCGATTTTATTTCAAATCTTGGAATTCTTTTCAAAATTTGGACTTTTTTCAAAAGCTAGACTTTCTTGTGACAATTTTTTGATATTTTATTGAAAATTTCAACTAGATTTTTTTCGAAAATTTCGATTTTTTAAAAAATATCTTTACTTTTTTTATAATTTCGACATTTATTCAAGATTTCGTTTTTTTCCAAAATTTTTAATTCTTTCAAATTTTTTAATAAAAATGTTGATGTTTTCCAAAATGTCGATTTTATTTCAAATTTTGGAATCCTTTTCAAATTGTGGACTTTTTTCAAAAGCTAGACTCTTGAGAACATTTTTTGATATTTTATTAAAAATTTCAACTAGATTTTCTCGAAAATTTCGGTTTTTTTTAATAAATATATTGACTTTTTATAATTTCAACAGTTATTCAAGATTTCGATTTTTTCAAAGATTTTTTCAAAGATTTTTAATTCTTTCAAATTTTTTAATCATCAAAATGTCGACTTTTCCCAAAATGTCGATTTTATTTCAAAACTTGGAATTCTTTTCAAAATTTGGACTTTCTTCAAAAGTTAGACTTTCTTGTGAACATTTTTCGATATTTATTGGAAATTTCAACTAGATTTTTTTTGAACATTTCGGTTTTTTAAAAAATATCTTGACTTTTTTTCGACATTTATTCAAGATTTCGATTTTTTTCCAAAATTATTAATTCTTTCAAATTTTTTAATCATAAAAATGTCGATGTTTTCCAAAATGTTGATTTTATTTCAAAACTTGGAATTGTTTTCAAAATTTGAACTGTTTTCAAAAGCTAGACTTTTTTGTGAACATTTTTTGATATTTATTGAAAATTTCAATTAGATTTTTTTTGAAAATTTCGGTTTTTTAAAAAATATCTCGACTTTTTTTTATAATTTCGACATTTATTCAAGATATCGATTTTTTTTCCAAAATTTTTAATTCTTTCAAATTTTTTAATCATCAAAATGTCGATTTTTTCCAAAATGTCGATTTTATTTCAAAACTTGGAATTCTTTTCAAAATTTGGATTTTTTTCAAAAGTTAGACGTTCTTATGAACATTTTTTGATATTTATTGAAAATTTCAACTAGATTTTTTATGAAAATTTCGGTTTTTTAAAAAATATCTTGACTTTTTTTATAATTTCGACATTTATTCAAGATTTCGATTTTTTTCCAAAAATTTTAATTCGTTCAAATTTTTTAATCATCAAAATGTCGATTTTTTCCAAAATGTCGATTTTACTTCAAAACTTGGAATTCTTTTAAAAATTTGGATTTTTTTCAAAAGCTAGACTTTCTTATGAACATTTTTTGATATTTTATTGAAAATTTCAACTAGATTTTTTTCGAAAATTTCGTTTTTTTTTAAAAATATATTGAAGTTTTTTATAATTTCGACATCTATTCAAGATTTCGATATTTTTTCAAAATTTTTAATTCTTTCAAATTTTTTAATCATCAAAATGTCGATTTTTTTCAAAATGTTGATTTTATTTCAAAACTTGGAATTCTTTTCAAAATTTGGACTTTTTTCAAAAGCTAGACTTTCTTGTGAAAATTTTTTGATATTTGGTGGAAAATATCTTTGTGATTCTTCAAGAAGACAAATTTTTGTGGTAAAACAATTGAAATACTGATGACCTACCAAATATCCAAATTTTTATCTGAAACTTATTTTGATCAGGATCCCCCATTTGCAAAGTTTAGAGACGGTTTCATGGGAAAACAACTGCAATACTGATGAACCACAAAAAACCACAAAATGTTGATTTCATTTCAAAACTCGGAATTCTTTTCAAAATTTGGATTTTTTTCAAAAGCTAGACTTTCTTGTGAAAATTTTTTGATATTTTGTGAAAAATTTCAACTAGATTTTTTTCGAAAATTTCGGTGTTTTAAAAAATATATTGAACTTTTTTTATAATTTCGACATTTATTCAAGATTTCGATTTCTTTCAGCATTTTTAATTCTTTCAAATTTTTTAATCATTTTAAAAACTTCGGTTTTTCTTCAAAATTTTGACTTTTTTCAAAATAAAGCTAACAATTGCTAGATCCACCACCAAATACCCAACTTCTCAACATAATAATTTGCCTCTGATCCCCAAAAAGAGAATATTTCGTAGCAAAACAATTAGAATACAGATGAGCTAGGAAATGCCCAAAATTTTTGGTCAAATTTATTCAGATCAAGATCCCCCGTGATGACATTGGCGAATTTTGGGGGAAGATTTCGTGGAAAAACAAATGCCATACCGATGAGACGTGAACTACCCAACTTATTAACAAAATATTATTTAGCGTATGGACATCCAAGAGCACAATTATGAATTTTAGAGAGTTTATCGTGATCAATTAGTTAAAATAGTGATGAACCATCAAAGGCCCAACGGATTAGCTCAAAATTATTTTGACCAGGATCCTCCATGAGCCCACTTCAAATTTTAGAGATTTTAAGAAAACAATCGCCTGATGCACCGCCAAATATCCAATTTTTTAACATAACAATATTTTGCCTATGATTCTCCAAGATGCACCATCAAATTACCCAATTTTTTCATAAACCATCATTTTATCTGTGATTCTCCAAGAAGATAATTTTTCGTGACAAGACAGCTGAAATACCGATGAATTACCAAATATCCAAACTTTTTTCTCAACATTATTTTGATCAGGATCCTCCGCGAGAATATTTGTCAATTTTGGAGATGATTTCATGGGACAACAACTGCTATACTGTTGAACCACCAAATACCCAACTTTTTAACAAAGTACTATTATGTCGACGGTCCTCCAAGACCACATTTCTAAATTTCAGGGAATTTTTCGTAATCAAACAATTGAGAAGTATCTCAATTGTTTAATCACGTTTACCCAACGTTTTGGCTCAAAATTATCTTGATAAGAAGTCCCGATAAGTACATCTGCGAATTTTACAGATTTCATTAGAAAACAAACGCCAGATGCATCACCATCCGACTTTTTAACAGGATATTAGTTTATCTATGGTTCTCTAATAAGAATTTTTCGCGGCAAAACAATTAAAACATTGACGAGCTAGCAAATGTTCGAAGTTTTTGGTCACCAAACTATTTTGATCAGGATCCTACAATTGCGAATTTATAGGAAAACAACTGCCGATGAACCATCCAATACCTAACTTTTTTGATGGAACGGACTGGTCCTTGGTTATCTTCAAAAATTGAAACACAGAACTTGTCCCCTGAAACCAAGAAAAATTAAAAAACACAACAAAGGTTGCTCTAACGCGTTTCGACAGCCAAGCTGTCATCTTCAGAGAGAAACAGTTTCTCTCTAAAGATGACAGCTTGGCTGTCGAAACGCGTTAGAGTAACCTTTGTTGTGTTTTTTAATTTTTCTTGGTTTCAGGGGACAAGTTCTGTGTTTCAACCTAACTTTTTAACAAAATATTATTTGGTTGTGATCTTCCAAGTGCACATTTTTGAATTTTAGGGAAGATTTCCTGGGAAAACACTTGCAATACTAATGAACAACCAAATACTCAACTTTTTAACAAAATATTATTTTGCTTATGGTCCTCTAAGAGCACATTTGTGAATTTTAGAAATTTTTTCGTGACTAAACAATTAAAATACTAATGAACTACTAAATGACCGACGTTTTAGCTCAAAATTATTTCGATCAGGATCCGCCATGAGCACATTTATGAATTCTAGAGATTTCATGAGAAAACAAGCACATGCACCACCAAATACTCAATTTTGTTCAAATTGCGTCGAAATGTAAATTATAGAATTTAGTACGTAAGAAAATTTTCTAGAAAGATCTGATAAGGGAAAGCGGCCTAAATAACGAAGCGAACGGCAGATAAGTGTTGCAGAAATTTCGGTAAACGATAAGCCTTATCTGCGGGATTTTTCTAGAAGCCGGGAGCCAAAACTATATAAAGCGATCGCCTTTCCCTCGAGTCAGTTAGTTAGTTTAGTTTGAAAATAAAGTGGGTATTATTCAGTGTTTAATAATCATTTCGAACCGATAAGCGCGTAACAATATCTTTGTCTGCGATTCTTTAAAAAGAAAAATGTTTGTGGTAAAACAATTGAAATACTGATAAACTATCAAATATCCAAATTTTTTTCTTAAAGTCATTTTGATCAGGTTCCTCGACGAGAACATTTGCGAAGTTTAGAGACGATTTCATGGGAAAACATCTGCAATACTGATGAACCACAAAATACTCAACTTTTTAACAAAATATTATTTTGCTTATGGTCCTCCAAGAGCACATTTATGATTTTAGAGATTTTTTCGTGATCAAACAAATACGTCTATGATTTTCCAAGAAGAGAATGTTTCGTGGCAAAACAATTTACATACTGATGAACTGTCAAAAGTCCAAAAGTTAAGGTCAAAATTATTTTGATTAGGATCTTCCATAAGTACATTTGTGAATTTTAGGAAAGATTTCATGGAAAACACCTACAATACTGATGAACCACCATATACTTAACTTTTCACCAAAATATTATTTGGCCTATGGCCCTCCAAAAGCACATTTGTGAATTTTAAGGAAGATTTCTTGGGAAAATAACTGCAATACTGGATTTTGGATTCTGGATTCGTTGTGGGTTGCCTAAAGTTTAGGCCAGCACTTAGGCCATCCTTTCCGTGCCCATTGTGCTATCCCCGTGATTGAGGTGTTCTTGGTCATTCATTCAGCCACCCAACCTTGTTGAGAAACTGAAGAACGTCCCTTGGATGCGTCTCTCTCAAACTGGCCACACTAGGCCAGAAGTCCCCCAGCGTGGATCCTCTGATTGATGCTAGTGCCGGGCAGTGACACATCACGTGCTCGACACTCTCATCTTCTTCTAAACACCCTCTGCAGCTCGGGTCGTTTATAATTCCGATTCTGTGGAGATGTTTGTTTAATCGACAGTGACCTGTCCATATCCCTACAAGTTTCCTGAGATTATTCCTTGAGAGTTGTAGGCATAGTTTTGCCCTTTCCCTGCACGGCATTCTAATGAATGCGTGAGATTGTCGGCACGTTCTTATTGATGCCCATAAGGCTTTGTGTTTACGATAAATTTCTTCGTTAAGTAGGGATCTTACGGTTGATCTTGCCAGGGGAAGGGTTGGTTCTGGTCCAACGAATTGTCCCTCCGAACCCTTCCTCGTCAGTTTGTCAGCGCGTTCGTTTCCCCCTTTTCCAGAATGTCCTTTGATCCATATTAGATCAATTGCATTCTCTTGTGATAGACGTTCTAGAGCTGGGTGACAATTCCATACCAGCACTGAGTTTGTTTTCACATTCCTCGGGGCCTTAAGGGCTGCCTGGCTGTCCGTCTTTAGTTGGATATATTTTTCTGTAATGTTCAGTTGCGTCATTTGTTCGGCGCTATATAAAATTCCCATCAACGCTTGAAAGATTGTTGAGTATTCATCTAGCTTAATACTTACATTTAGGTTCAGGTCTTCCGAGAAGATTCCTGTTCCAGTGCCCGTATTTGTTTTCGATCCATCCGTGTATATACTTACGTCTGGTATCCTTGCTTGTATTTCATCCATTTTTATACGGTAGGATTTTGTGAAGTTATATTTCACCGGTAGATAGTCCATCGGCGCATCCAGAATAGGTACTTTTTGGAGTGCCTCCTCCATTATGCGCCGGTGACCCACCATTTTACCTACCGTATTCCACATTCCTTCTGCTAGCAAACGGAGAGCAGAAGCCTGTGCCGCCCCCTCAAGAAATATATCGAGAGGTGGCAGGCACAAGATCGCCTCCATTGCTGCTGTTGGAGTGGATTTCATTGCTCCTATCACTGCCAGGCACGCTAGTCTCTGGATGTGATTTAGCTTTTGTTTTATAGTGGTGCACTTTGTCTTTGGCCACCAAACTATAACTCCGTAGCTTACAATTGGTCTGATGACTGCCGTGTATAGCCAAAAGGTCATCTTAGGGGATAACCCCCAAGACCTCCCGATGGCCCCACGGCATTGCCAGAAGATCTTGTAAGCTTTGTTTAATTTATTTTCAATGTGGTACTTCCAGTTCAGTTTTCTGTCAAGTTCAATATCAAGGTATTTCACTCGATTTGACAAACTGAGTTGGGTTCCCATGAGTTTGGGAAATTTTAGTCGCGCTAATTTCCTTTTATTTGTGAAAAGGACCATTTCCGTCTTTGCAGGATTTGCTGCTAGGGAATGTTCTTTGCATCATTTCTCGACTGCAAAACTAATGAACCAACAAATACACAACGTTTCAACAAAATATTATTGTATCTATGATCTTTCAAAAGCATATTTGTGAATTTCAGGAAAGATTTCTTGGGAAAACAACTTCAATACTGATAAACCACCAATTACCCAACTTTTTGGCAAAAAACTATTTTACTTTTGATGGTCCAAGAGGCATTTGTGAATTTTAGAGAATATTCCATGACAAAGCAATTGAAATACCTCGACTGATAGTTTTTTTCTTCAATATTTAACTTAAATTCCTAATTTTGAACGATTTGAATTTTTTTCTCGTAATTTCGAATTTCGTGTCAGAAATTAGCTAAAAATTCGAAACGTTTAAACGTTCTTCCAACAAAATCCGACGTTGCACTCGAAACTCGTCTTTTTCGAGTTTCGCTCTATCCGTTTTAAATTTTTGCCTTTTTTTCGCAAAAGACCGATCTTTGGCTATCAATTTCCAACTGTTTTGTTGATTACATTTCCAACTTGATGTCAAAATTCAGTGCAGATCAAATTTCTGTCATCATTTCGACTTTAAAATTGTATTTATTGCATTTTAATACAAAATAAACCAAATAGAAGATTAAACCAAAAAATAATTTGTTATATTCAGCACATCCTCTTGTTGATCATTAGACGCCATCTATTAATCCGGCAGGCCACATAGGCGGGAATTGAGAAAAATATACCAAACAGAATAGCCGCATGTATGGACATTTGTTGGGCGGAACATCTAGTTTGAGGTTGACCTGATACGACGTTGTGTTGTCTTGAGAGCGCTGGCGCTTTGGAAGTTAATCTTCTGAAGATCATTTTCGATTCAGCAGCGATTCAGTACTTCAGCAGCGAAGTGGAACAGTTGACGTTTTATTTAACGTAATCTAATTGACGTATTTTGACCATTTTGTTTTGACGTACCTTAGTTCTGTGAAAATAAGTATATTATTTCTTACATTTCTCTCTGAGACAAATATCATCTCTTCTAACAGAATCTAACACGAATACAATACAACATTTTTGAATTAAAATACCAAAAAGCAGAAGTTTGAAATTGAAGACTAATTTTGGAAAAACATCTACTTTAGGAATAAAGATCGAAATTTCAAGAAAAAGCTTAATTTAGAGGAGAAAGTCCATGAGAACCGTTGAATGTAAAATACGGGGAAGAGGGATCTCGGTATCTGTCTAGTCTTGACACTGCCGGATTAAGTCAAATTTTCAGAGAGATACAAATTTGTAAATATTAAACTTTCCGCGCAACGGTTCTAACGATTTAGATGTAACTTTCAATACGCGACGCGTGTGCACAATATTGTTAAGCCGATGCTGCAAATATGTGATGATTGACAGTGAATCGGTGGCGACTCGTGCACGTCGATAATTGAATATTTATATATTTTACTTTTGCCTACCCAAAGAATGAAACTATTGATTTTCCTCCACTAAAATGTTCACTTATGTTCCGACAGTGTTCCATAAAACATTTTCCCAAATTTAGGGCCTATTTGCTAAAAAAAGTTTCGATGTTGTCTTCGCAAAGGTCCGTTAAGGAATAAGAGCGAGTTGCGAGCTGGGCTTTCGCCAGGCTTCCAACTGCTTTCACTGGTTACCCTGCAGTGTTTAGTCCAGAGACTAAATAGACTGAACGTTTCAATGTTGTCTCATGCGTACAGTTGAAGCCGAAATCCGGGGAAGTGGGGAGGTGCATTCCACTACTCTTTGATATGGTCGGATTAAGTAAAATTTATAAATACGAAACTTGCCGCGTAACGGATCCAACGATTTAGATGAAACTTTAGAATTAGGGGCTTTTGGACCAATAGGATAATTTTTATAAGTGCTTTTTGGTAAAAGTTCAGGAGAACTATTTTCAAAGACATCTTGGTTTAATAGTAAAATAATTTTCTTTCAATACGCGACGCCTGTGTACAATATTGTTAAGCCGGTGCTGTAAACACGTCATGATTGCAGTGAAATGGCGGCGCGCGCACGCCGATAATTGAATATATATATATATATATATATATATATATATATATATATATATATATATTATTTTTACCTACCCAAAGAATGAAACTCTTGATTTTCCTTCACTAATGTGTCCACTGAGGTTTCAACAATGATCCACAATACACTTCCCCATATTTACAGCCCATTTTCTTTAAAAAAAGCCGATGTTATCTTCGCAAAGGTTTGTCAAATAATAAGAGGGCATTGCGAGCTAGATGGAGCTAGGCTTTCGCCAGGCTTTCAACTGGCTTCACTGCCTACCGTGTTGGTTCAGTCTATATAGTCTCTGGTTCAGTCTAATCTCTGGTTGCACACGTTGAAAGTGCAAGAGTGTCTGTTTTCCTCACAATTGTGTTTTCCTCGTGCCTCGGAACTCGAACTAACGCTTGCGCCAAACTCATCACTCACATGGACTGCATCCTTGTCGGATGAAAATAGCTTTCGAGTAAGGGCGAGCGAATAGGGAGTCGGTATAGAAGTATTAAATATATGCCTGCAGATGCATATACGTACATGCACACGCATCACTGCGCGGCAACAACTGTCTAGAACATTCCATAAAGGGCTCCATATACTTCGCGATTTCTAACATGTCAATTCGTTGCGATATTATCACGCTATTTGAAAGCTAATACCACAAATATTTTATTGGCTTATTCTTGACAATCATCTCTAAAAAACCCGTAAGTTAACATATGAAACTACCGCGTTATAAGTAGTGCGTTTTGTGTTAAGCTTTAATTTACTTAGTAGTGTGCTAATGGCATTCACAGAAGTGCATCAGAAAATCAGTGGTCGTGTCGAAAAGATCCAGGATAAGATAAAATCAACATGTTACGTTTAGTGGCCTTAAGAGTACTCCTCAACCTCCATATACATAAATTTAACGAACAATAAGTTACATAAGTGTTGTTAAAAGATGCCAATGTATCTCTTGAGAATTAGACAAGATGGCTGAAATCTTGAATATCACATCTGTGACTGCTTGATTAATGTGTGCGCAACCAAATATACGTAAGCCAAGGTCTTTCTGCCATGCATCAGTTCAAGAAGTGCATCAGGATTTGCAAGATGCAGAAGCACCTGTTATTTAATTCGCGTTCAAGAGCGCTACGTTGAAGACATCGCCGCGAGTTTAATATACTTAGTGCCGTTTTGGTAAATATAAATTAACGTGTCGTACGTGATTGTGTTATTTTTCGTTTGGACGAAAATGGTGAATTTGACGAGTTAGTGACATCCTTAGTGATTCTCGGTGTTGTGTGCGGAAAATTTGTGTGTAAGATTTCCATTTTTGGCACCTGTTGGATTACCAGCACCAAAACGGATTTTTCACGGGAGAAGCGGACGCAGACCAAGTTTGCGGTGCTAAAAACAAGGTAAGATTGTCTTGTTTTTACCAAAAAAAGTTCCCAAAAATAATCGCCGTTTGGTCGCGGTTACCAAAAAAACTGAATTTTTTAACCTCTGCATACAGAAATACAAAGATTTATTATTTTAAAACTAGAATTTCAGGAGTTTATGTGTAAATTACGCAGAAGTTCGATATCTTTATATGAATATTAAACTTCTTGATATTAATCTAGTTAAGCAGCTTTACTTTTTAAGAAGCAAGATTCAAAATAAGACTATATGAAATCCCACAACTAATTACGAATTCCACAGTTAACTAGCAATGCAACAAAAATGTATTACTCTTTTTTGTATAAAATGAAATTTATGGGGTTTTCAATAATTGCTGATTGGAAAAGTTCCATGAGTACTTATTATACATCATAAATTATGTTAGATCAGGGCGAGTTTGAAGCGTTTTGTGATTTTTATCTCATTATAATGAATTCTTTTAATAAATTTAAGATGCAAGATTGCGATTCTATTGTGCGAACTTTTTTGTGACTGTACAGGACCTGCCTTCAGATAACTTGAAGAAATCGTCTTTATAAAAATAATACGATGTTCGATAAAGTCGTCTACATTTTCCCTAATCAGTTTACGTCTCTGTTGCCTAATTCCCTCCTTTTGATTATTTACGGATTTTGCAAGAAATTTGATGGCATTTAGAGCATTAGTTGATGATTCAGTTACAAAATTTTCTTAGAATCGGCCTAAAAGACAAAAGAACTAGATGACAGATGCATCGAAACAATCATTGGCGAACCACATGCCTTTTTTTGCTCTTTTTTTTGCAAAAAAGCACACTTAATGCCTTTTTCATTTGAAGACCCCATTTGTAACTAAACAATTTGTTGTTTGAGTTATCTGTATTAATAAAATTGAAGCACCCAAATGTCTACCTGTCTGTCGACTGATTTTTTGTCCGGGATAATCTCGCAAACTGGTGAACCGATTTTAATGAAACTTTTACTAAAATATTGAGTATTTTTAGGGGTACCTTTTAACCTATTCTTATTTCAATAAAAGTTACTTTTAAATGTTCAGCTGCGCTAACAATTTTATTTGCGGTTATAACACAGAACATAGAAAAGAGAAACCAATCCGTAATATTTATGGTTATGTAATATTGCGCGCGCCACCTATAATTCTAACAGGAGGAGCGCCAAGCTTTGAATTTATTATTGTATTAAAATCAAATTAAGAAATAATCTATTTAGAAATATGACGTTATTGGCGCACATATCCGCGTTGTTTAAATGTGACAAAAATACAAAAACGTTTACTTTTTTATCATTTTATTCGGTATAAACGTGCTATATTTGGACCTTAGCTAATATATAATTTCGTTTACAAGTTACTATAATTTTACCGACCCGAGATCGACAAAATGGAGCTTGAGTGAAGGTTAATAGAGCCCGAAGTCTTGCCAAGCATCCTTTCCCATAACCCACTGCACTTATAAAATCGCTTGATTGCCTTCGCGAAGAATTTGTTAATTGGTATTCCGTCTGACTTGTTTTGGCAGCCTCTGATCATGTAAACCGTATAAAGTTTATCCGATTAACCGAAGTCGAATGTTGGATGCTCAACAAAATCAACCCAAGGGACAGTTGGAATTTTTTTTTGAAAAATGAAATTTTTGATATTTTGACTTATTTAAAAAGTATTTTTGCGCTCTTTTAAGTATTTCAATTTTTTAAAACAATTTCGATCTTTTGTCATCGACATTGTTTCATTGAAGATTTTGACGTAGTCAAATTTTCGAAAAAATGCCGAAATTATGAAAATTGAAGTTTAAAAAAAGTTGATAGCGAAGGCTTCCACGGCCAGAGTCAGTACAGGATAAACTTTTTCCGGGATTGGACCCTGTCAAAGAACTACCAAAAGTGTTCGAACAATTTTTGGCACGGTCCAATCCCGGAAGAAGTACATCCTTTAAAAAAAGTTGTCCAAGGGCCCCCAAAAAATCATAACTTTTAAAAATAGTTTAGAGAAAATGTCGAAATTATGAAATTTGACATTTATTCATAACTATTAAACTGCATTAACGATTAAAACTACGACAGATATTAAACATTCCACAATGTTTCGATAAATATTTGGTATGACCGGACCTGCTTTCATTTTTTAGCATCATTGGCGAAAATTTTCACTTCGATCTTTTCTACACATTTTGAATTCTTCTCAAAATGTTGACTCCTTTACAAAATTTGATTATTCTCAAACACTCTCATTCGAAAATGTTTGATTCTTTTTCAAAATGTCGTTTCGATTTTTATGACAGTTGGAATTTTTTTTTGAAAAATTAAATTTTTGATATTTTGACTTATTTAAAAAGTATTTTTGCGCTCTTTCCAGTATTTCAATTTTTTAAAACAATTTTGATCTTTTGTCATTAACATTGTTTCATTGAAGATTTTGACGTTTTCTCGGAATTCGAATTTTTTCTGAAAAATTTCGATTTTTGGAATTTTATTGAAAATTTTGACCTTTTTAAACTATGTGCCCAGTTTTCAAATATTCAAATTTTTATTATTTTTTGACAATATTCTAAAACAGTTTCTTTTTAAACTATTCGACTAATTTTAAAATTTACCAATCTTCATTTTTGCCTCATTTTGTAAATTTCAGCTCTCAAAATTTCCTGAAAGTTTGTGATTTTATTGAAAACTTCTATTTTCTTAAAATTGTGTTTTTTTGAAAATTTTTACTTTTTAAAAATTTCGAATTCTTTGATCATTTTGACACAATATTTCGACCTTTTCTCAAAATTTCGAATTTGTTTTTAAAATGTTGACTTTTCTTTCTAAATTGGATAAGTCTGCAACACTTGTTTTTCCAAAAAATTTCCACTTCCGCCTTTTGTACACATTTTGAATTCTTCTCAAAGCTTTGACTTCTTTACAAAATTTGATTATTCTGGAACATCCTCATTCGAAAATTTTTGATTCTTTTTCAAAATGTCGCTTCGATTTTTATGACAGTTGGAATTTTTTTTTGAAAAATTAAATTTTTGATATTTTGACTTTTTTAAAAAGGTATTTTTGTGCTCTTTCCATGATTACAATTTTTTTCAAAAATTTCGATCTTTTGTCATCAACATTGTTTTATTGAAGATTTTGACATTTTCTCGGAATTTCGAATTTTTTCTGAAAAATTTCAATTTTTCGAATTTTATTGAAAATTTTGACCTTTTTAAACTATTCGACTAATTTTAAAATTTACCAAACTTCAATTTTACCTCATTTTGTAAATTTCAGCTCTCAAAATTTCCTGGAAGTTTGTGACTTTATTAAAAAGTTCTATTTTCCTAAAATTGTATTTTTTTAAATTATTACTTTTTAAAAATTTCGAATTCTTTGAACATTTTTACACAAAATTTGGAACTTTTCTCAAAATTTCGAATTTGTTTTCAAACTTTCGACTTTTCTTTCTAAATTCGATAAGTCTTGTTTTATCCAAAAATTTCCACTTCCACCATTTTAAATTCTTCCCAAAATTTTGACTTCAAAAATTGAAAAAAAGAACTTGTCCCCTGAAAGATAACAGCTTGGCTGTCGAAACGCGTTAGAGCAACCTTTGTTGTGTTTTTTAATCTTTCTTGGTTTCAGGGGACAAGTTCTGTATTTCAATTTTTGAAGATAACCAAGGACCAGTCCGTTCTATCAAAAAAAATTTTTTGACTTCTTTACAAAATTTGATTATTTTGGAACACTCTCATTTGAAAATTTTGCTTCTTTTTCAAAATGTTCGTTTCGATTGTTATGTAAATTTTACTTTATTTTTTGAACAATTTTATATTTGATAATTTTGATTTATTGAAGAAGTCATTTTTGCGCTTTTTCCAGAATTTTAATTTTTTTTTTAAATTTCGATCTTGTTTTAAAAAGTAAAAATTTCGAATTCTTCGAATATTTTGACATAAAATTTCGACCTTTTCTTAAAATTTCGAATTTGTTTTCAAAATTTTGATTTTTCTTTCCAATTCGATTAGTTTGAAACACTTTTTTTTTCAAAAATTTCCACTTTTAAATCTTTCTAAAAATTTTGACCCTTCTCTGAATTGGATTATTCCGAAACGCTTTCCTTTGAAAATTTCGACAATTTTAAATATTTTCGCCTTATTTTTTATGTAAATTTGACTATTATTTGACTAATTTTTGAAAATTCTGTCTTTTTTAAAAAGTTGGATTTTTCAAAATATCAACTTTATTAAAAATTTCAACATTTTTTTCATTTGTTACTTCAATTGCCGACTTTTTTCAAAATTTCGAATTTATTTGGAAATCCTGATTTTTCAATACTCCATTTTTTGATAAAACTTTGAAGTAAATGTCAACCTTTTTGGCAAATTTTGATTTTTTCAAACTTTGAATTTAAAAAAATTGGTCATTTGTCAAAACTAGATGAAAGTAAAGTCACGCCGAGGACGTTTGTATCTATGGATGTTGCGATGCAACCCGTGATACAAGCTTTGTCTCATCTACGTGAACTCTGCAATTGCAATCTAGTTTTCATTAGATTCTAATGAAATTAGATTTCAATTGCATCGTAATAAACTTGCATATATTCGTATATACAAGGCTTATTATCTCGACGTTCTTTGAAATTTGCTACTTTTTTTTTGAAAACCTAAATTTTTTTTGAAAATTTTAAATGCTTGTATTAAAATTTTGAAATTTTTCAAAATTTTGACTAGCTTTGAAATTTTCTCACTTTTTTTCGAAATTTTAATTTTTTTTGAAATTGCCTTTTACAAATTTCGACCTTTTTCAAAATTTATTCATGTTTCCAAATTTTGACTTCTTCGAATTTTTTTTCAACATATTTTTTAACATTTTTTTAATTTCGACTTTAAATTTTGACTTATTTCTAAAATCGCTTTCAATATTTTGATTTTTTAAATTTCTAAGAATTTTCTTCCTAATTTCGAAAGATTATTTTTGAAAATTTCAATCTTTTATAAAAATTTCGACATTTTTCAAAATTTTTCTCTAAAATTACTTTTTTTCAAATTTTAACTTTTTTGGAAAATTTGACTTCCTTAAAAATTGCGACATTTTTTAGAAATTCATTTATTTTTATTTTAGATATTTTTAAATTGCGTGTTTTTTTTTAAAAGGTGGAAATTCCCTACAGTTAAAATTTCCAAAAAAGTCAAAATTTTGAAAAATGTCCGAAGCTTACATAGAAAGTTAAAATTTCCAGGATTACAAAAAAAATATTTAAAAAATAACCAAATTTTCGAAAAAATGCCGAAGCTTACATAGAAAGTTAAAACTTCCAAGAAAAGTTCATGATTACAAAAAAATATATTACAAAAATGGCCAAAATTTCAAAAAAAAACAAAATTAAATTTTAAAAAGTAGTCTGAAATTTAAAAAAATATTTGAATGTACGTAGAAATGTCAAGATTTTAAAAAAATGAAGAATTTTTAGTGAAATCTTCTAAACACTCATATTTTCGGAAAGTCTAAATTCCGAAAAATGGTCAAAATTATATTGAGTAAAACTTTGAGAAAAAAGTTAAAATGTCGCAAATCTTAAGAAGAAAATCAATTTAAAAAGAAATCGAAGTTCTCAAAGGAAGGGTTTGATTTCCAAAAAGGTCAAAATGTTGAAAAACATCGACATTTTGAAAAAGGTTCAAATTTTGGAAATAAAACCAAAACTCGATTAAAAAAATCAATATTTTCAGATAAAGGCGAAATTTTAATTTAAATTAAAGTGGAAATTTTTAAAAATCAAAATTTTGAAAAATGACGAAATTACGAAATATTTCAAAATTTTCTTAGAAAATAAGGATTTAAGAAGAATCAAATTTTTAAAGAATTATGTCAATATTTTGAAGAGATACTGCTGCAAGTCGACCTTTTCAATAAATTTGATAAAATGAAAAAATTTTTTTAAAAACCTTTAAGAGAGAGAGAAAGAGAGAGAGAGAGAGAGAGAGAGAAGGAGAGAAGGGAGAGAGAGAGAGAGAGAGAGAGAGAGGAGAGAGAGAGAGAGAGAGAGAGAGAGAGAGAGAGAGAGAGAGAGAGAGAGAGAGAGAGGAGAGAGAGAGAGAGAGAGAGAGAGAGAGAGAGAGAGAGAGAGAGAGAGAGAGAGAGAGAGAGAGAGAGAGAGAGAGAGAGAGAGAGAGAGAGAGAGAGAGAGAGAGAGAGAGAGAGAGAGAGAGAGAGAGAGAGAGAGAGAGAGAGAGAGAGAGAGAGAGAGAGAGAGAGAGAGAGAGAGAGAGAGAGAGAGAGAGAGAGAGAGAGAGAGAGAGAGAGAGAGAGAGAGAGAGAGAGAGAGAGAGAGAGAGAGAGAGAGAGAGAGAGAGAGAGAGAGAGAGAGAGAGAGAGAGAGAGAGAGAGAGAGAGAGAGAGAGAGAGAGAGAGAGAGAGAGAGAGAGAGAGAGAGAGAGAGAGAGAGAGAGAGAGAGAGGAGAGAGAGAGAGAGAGAGAGAGAGAGAGAGAGAGAGAGAGAGAGAGAGAGAGAGAGAGAGAGAGAGAGAGAGAGAGAGAGAGAGAGAGAGAGAGAGAGAGAGAGAGAGAGAGAGAGAGAGAGAGAGAGAGAGAGAGAGAGAGAGAGAGAGAGAGAGAGAGAGAGAGAGAGAGAGAGAGAGAGAGAGAGAGAGAGAGAGAGAGAGAGAGAGAGAGAGAGAGAGAGAGAGAGAGAGAGAGGAGAGAGAGAGAGAGAAGGAGAGATTGCAAGATTTCAAGGTTCCCACATAAGATTCCAAAAATTTTAGGATCCCCTAATTTCAAAATTCTCAAATTTCCAAATTTCAAGATTCCAAAATTACAAAATTCCAAAATTTTAAGATAACAAAATTTCAAGATTTCCAAATTCTATAATATCAAAATTCCAAAATTCCCAGATTTCGAAATTTTAAAATTTCAAGAAATTAAGCTTTCAAGTTTCAAGGTTTTAAAATTTCAAGATTTCAGGATTGCAAAATTTCACGATTCCAAAATTTCAAGATAAAAAAATTTCAAGATTTTAAAATTTTAAAATTTCATAATTTCAAAATTCCAAAATTCTCAAATTGCAAGATTTCAAGATTCCCACATAAGATTCCAACATTTGAAGATTCCAAAATTACAAGATTCCAAAATACATATTCCAAAATTTCAAGATTACAAAAATTTTTAGATCCTAAAATTTCAAGATTGCAGAATTTCCTAATTTTAAAATACTCAAATTCCCAAATTTTAAGATTTCAAAATTTAAAATATTCCAAAATTTTAGTATCCCAAAATTTCAAGATTCCCAAATTCTATAATTTCGAAATTTCCAGATTTCAAAATTTTTAACTTTCAAGATTTCAAGCTTCCAAGTTTCAAGATTTTAAAATTTTAAGATTTCAAGATTCTATAATTGCACGATTCCAAAATTTCAAGATTCTTAAGTTTCAAGACTTTAAAATTTCAAGATTCCAAAACTTCAAAATACTCAAATTTCAGGATTTCAAAATTCCAAAATTCCCAGATTTCAAAGTTCCAAAATTTCAAGATTTTAAAATTTCAAAATTCCATAATTTCAAAATTCCAAAATTCTCAAATTGCAAGATTTCAACTTTCCCACATGATATTCCAAAATTACAAGATTCCAAAATATAGATTCCAAATTTTCAAGATTCAAAAAATTTCAAGATTCCAAAAATTTCAAGATTCCAAAAATTTGAAGATTCCAAAATTTGAAGATTTCAACATTTCAAGTTTTCCAAATTCTATAATTTCAAAATTCCAAAATTCCCAGATTTCGTAATTTCAAAATTTCAAGATTTTAAGCTTCCAAGTTTCAAGATTTTAAAATTCTAAAATTTCAAGGTATCAAGATTCCAAAATTTCACGATTCCAACATTTCAAGATTCCAAAATTTCCAAAATTTCAAGATCCTCAAATTCCAGAATTTCAAACTTCTAGAATTTTAAAATTTCAAAATTCCAAAATATAATGATTTCAAAATTCCAAAATTTCACGATTCCAAAATTTCAAGATCCCAAAATTTCAAGATTTTAAGCTTTCAAAATTTTAAAATTGCCAGATTTCAAGATTCCCACATAAGATTCAAACAGTTGAAGATTCAAAAATTACAAGATTCCAAAATGTAGATTCCACAATTTCAAGATTCCAAAAATTTCAAGATCCCAAAATTTCAAGTTTCAAAATTTCAAGATGTTAGATTTCAAGATTTTAAAATTTCCTGACTTCAAGATTCACAAATCAAAATGTTGAGAAATTTTTTTTTCAAAAAAATGGACATTTTAAAAAATTTTTGGTGACAAGTTTTCCAAAAATTCTACAATTTTTAAAAGAAAGATTTAAAAAAAGTCGAAATATTTAAATAAGTAAAATTTTGAAAAGAGTTGATATTTTGCATAGTTGAAAATTGTATTAAAAAAAATGTTAAGCAAAAGTTTTGAAAAAGTCGAAATTTTAATAAAAAATTCACAATTTAAAAATAAAATCTGAATTATAGAAAAATTCATTAAAAAACCCTACTTTTTGATTTTTCCAGAGAAACTGAAATTGCAGAGATAATAAATTAAAAAAATTGAATTGTTTAAAAGGTCAAATTTTTCAAAAAGGTGAACTATTCGATACGTTGAATAATAGTAAAAAAAATCGAAGGTCTGAAAAGAGGCGAAATTTTAAAAGTCGAAATTTAAAAAATCGAAATGCTAAATTTAAAAAGACAGATATTTCTAAAAATGCGATATTTAAAAAATCGAATTATTTAAACAAATCAAAGTAATGGCTGTGAATAGTAAATGGGATCGGGTGTCATATGATCATCAGCTAGTTTTTAAATAAATTAGACAGTTTAAAGGAGCTCAAAGGCAAAATGAATTGCACCAGTAGATAGTTTAGCTAGGTTAGGCATTTTAGGTGTCTGATTGATCCTCTGGATCCCCCCCTATCTACTTCACTGCTTCTATAGACGATGTGTACGAAAAACTCACAAAAATACGTTCTCTACTAACTAATGTTAAATGAATTTCTCCTTATTATTTGAACCTCGATCTTTTATTATCAAAATTTCGAGTTTTGCTCGAAGTTTTTTGACTTTTTTTTTAAATGCGAGCATTTTCGCAATGATGCGAATGTCTTCTGAATTTCTAGCGTTTTTGAAAACTTCGACTTTTTTCAAAAACTTCGACATTCTTGAAAATGTCGACATTTTGCAAACATTTAATTTTTTCTCGAAACATCGAGGTTTCGTAAATTTGACATTTTTCTTGAAATTTTGATTCCTTTTTTCGAAATTTTCGCTTCGACTTTTATGTAAATTTCACTTTTATTTGATTAATTTTTGAAAATTTTGTCTTTTTTAAAAAATAGGATTTTTCCGAAAATTTTGTCTTTTTTAAAAAGTTGGATTTTTCCGAAAATTTGACTTTTAAAACGTTTGCACTTTTTCTAGAATTTCTCCTTATTATTTGAACCTCGATCTTCTATTATCAAAATTTCGAGTTTTCCTCGAAGTTTTGACTTTTTTTTAAATGCGGACTCCTTTTTTCTAAATTTTCGCTTCGACTTTTAGATAAATTTGACTTTTATTTGACTAATTTTTGCAAATTTTGTCTTTTTTAAAAAGTTGAAATTTTCCGATAATTTGACTTTTAAAATGTTTGCACTTTTTCTAGAATTTCTCCTTATTATTTGAACCTCGATCTTTTATTATCAAAATTTCGAGTTTTCCTCGAAGTTTTGACTTTTTTATTTTTAAATGCGGACGTTTTCGCAATGATGCGAATATCTTCTGAATTTCTAGCGTTTTTGAAAACTTCGACGTTTTTCAAAAACTTCGACTTTCTTGAAAGTGTCGACATTTTGCAAAAAATTATTTTTTTCCGAAACATCGAGGTTTCGCAAATTCGACATTTTTCTTGAAATTTTGACTCCTGTTTTCGAAATTTTCGCTTCGACTTTTATGTAAATTTGACTTTTATTTCACTAATTTTTGAAAATTTTGTCTTTTTTAAAAAGTAGGATTTTTCCGAAAATTTTGTCTTTTTTAAAAAGTTGGATTTTTCCGAAAATTTGACTTTTAAAACGTTTGCACTTTTTCTAGAATTTCTCCTTATTATTTGAACCTCGATCTTTTATTATCAAAATTTCGAGTTTTCCTCGAAGTTTTGACTTTTTTTTTAAATGCGGACTCCTTTTTTCTCAATTTTCGCTTCGACTTTTAGATAAATTTAACTTTTATTTGACTAATTTTTGCAAATTTTGTCTTTTTTAAAAAGTTGAAATTTTCCGATAATTTGACTTTTAAAATGGTTTCAACTTTTTCTAGAATTTCACCTAATTATTTGAACCTCGATCTTTTATTATCAAAATTTCGAGTTTTCGTCGAAGTTTTTTGATTTTTTTTTTAAATGCGAGCGTTTTCGCAATGATGCGAATGTCTTCTGAATTTCTAGCGTTTTTGAAAACTTCGACGTTTTTCAAAAACTTCGACTTTCTTGAAAATGTCGACATTTTGCAAAAAATTATATTTTTCCGAAACATCAAGGTTTCGCAAATTCGACATTTTTCTTGAAATTTTGACTCCTTTTTTTCGAAATTTTCGCTTCGACTTTTATGTAAATTTGACTTTTATTTGACCAATTTTTGAAAATTTTGTCTTTTTTAAAAAGTAGCATTTTTCCGAAATTTTTGTCTGTCTTAAAAAGTTGGATTTTTCCGAAAATTTGACTTTTAAAATGTTTGCACTTTTTCTAGAATTTCTCCTTATTATTTGAACCTCGATCTTTTATTATCAAAATTTCGAGTTTTCCTCGAAGTTTTGACTTTTTTTTAAATGCGGACTCCTTTTTTCTCAATTTTCGCTTCGACTTTTAGATAAATTTGACTTTTATTTGACTAATTTTTGAAAATTTTGTCTTCTTTAAAAAGTTGGATTTTTTCGATAATTTGACTTATAAAATGTTTGAACTTTTTCTAGAATTTCACCTTATTATTTGAACCTTGATCTTTTATTATCAAAATTTCGAGTTTTGCTCGAAGTTTTTTGACTTTTTTTTTTAAATGCGGGCGTTTTCGCAATGATGCGAATGTCTTCTGAATTTCTAGCGTTTTTGAAAACTTCGACTTTTTTTTTTTTGTCGACATTCTTGAAAATGTCGACATTTTGCAAACATTTAATTTTTTCCCGAAACATCGAGGTTCCGCAAATTTGACATTTTTCTTGAAATTTTGACTCTTTTTTTATAATTCACTCAAACTGAAACACTTCGTTCTTTAAATTTTGACTATTTTTTCGAAATTTTCGCTTCGACTTTTAGGTAAATTTGACTTTTAATTGAGATATTATATTTTTGAAAATTTTCTCTTTTTAAAAAGCTGGATTTTTCCAAAAATTTGATTTTTAAAAATTTTGAAAATTGAAATGCCCACAAAAAAATTAAAATTTGTGCATTTTTTCCAGAATTTCAACTTTGTTCTTTTCATTTCTATTTTTTGTCATCAAAATTTCCACTTTCTCGAAGTTTTGACTTTTTAAAATGCAGACTTTTCAAAATTTCGACTTCGTCAAATTTTCGTAAATTCGACTTATTGAAAAATTCGCTCTTTTGAAAAAACTCGTCTTTTTCAAAAAATTACTTTTTTTTTCTTGAAAAATCTGGCTTTTCAAATTGGGAATTTTTAAAATTTTGAACCAATTGTGTAAAACAAATTCGAGTTTTGTTAAATTTCGATTTTTTTTAATTTTGACACAAAGCTGCAACATTTTTTAAAATTTTTCTTAAATTCGTTTATTTTGAAACACTTCGTTTTGCAAACTTTCATCTTTTCTGTCCAATTTTAAAATTTTTTTCTGGAAATATTCAGTTTAAAGTTGAAATATAAAGTTTAAAAGGATATTTTTAATTTCTCAATATTTCAGTTTTCATTTCAACATTTGGACTTTTTTCGAACTCCGATTTTAAGTAAGTTTAAATTTTAAATAAGCAATTAAAGCTTGAGGATAAAACTACGAATTTTAATAAAACAAATGAAAATTGAAAAAAAAAAAAATATAGGCAGTCTTGGAAGCTGTCGACAGAAGTTAAAAGTTAAAACTAGGACATATGTAGTGTAGCTTGAACCCGCACCAGTAAACAAGTCAGAATATTGGAAGTATTTGAAAATAAATTCTCTTAAACCGACCTATTTTCTTATATTTTTTGGATGCTTGTATCGTTTGAAAACGAATCGAATATTTATTGATAATAAAATCTACGCGAATAAATTCTAAAATAAAACAGAATATCAATTTTTTTGAAAAGCTCTGAAATTAAAAAAATAAAAGAAAAAAGAAACGAAATATTCAAAACGAGTCGAAATTTTCAAAAAAGTTAAGATTTCCAGAAGTCGAAAGAAAGTCGTAAATTGAAAGCACACAACTTTTACAAAGGTTAAAACATTCAAAATTTAAAAATCTAAATTAAAAAACAGATCAAAGTTTTCAAAAAACGCGTCATGTCCAAATTCATTAAAAAAATGCTGAAATTTTTAATGAAACTCGAAATTTTCAGTAAAAGTTTGTACGGTGGCTTGATCGGTTGAGCAACGACTACTTGCCATGAGGGTCGAGGGTTCGATTCCCACATCCGGCTTGGGTGTTTTTATGTTTATTTTTGTGGCTCATCAGCTCATTACTCGAAGCCCAAAAGTTAATAAAAAAACAAAATAAATAAAAGTCTATAAAAAGTCGAAATTTCGAAGTTAAACTCGAAGTTTTTGAGAAAAAAATCACATTTAAGTTGAAATTTTAGAAAAATCTTTGTAGGAGAAATTTTCGAGTCTAAAACCAAAATATCAAACAAATATTGACAAAATGCACAAATGTTCTCTTGGTGGATCACCGGCGTAGTGGTTTTGGTTTAAAGAGTTTGGAACTCGATAATTCATCAGTATTGCTGTTGTTTTGTCATAAAATATTTCCTAAAATTAACAAATGTTTTCTTGGCGGATCACTATTATCATGGTTTTGGACTAAACAGTTTGAAATTCGATAATTCATCAGTATTTTTCACATTTTGCTAAGAAATATTTCCTAAACTTTATAAATGTACCCTTGGAGGATCATTGTCAAAATGCACAAATGTTCTCCTAGTGGATCATCGGCGTAGTGGTTTTGGACTAAAGAGTTCGGAATTCGATAATTCATCAGTATTGCTGTTGTTTTGCCATAAAATATTCTCTAAAATTTACAGATGTACTCTTGGTGGGATACTGGCATAGTAATTTTGAACTAAAAAGTTTGGAATTCGATAATTCATCAGTATTTTTATCGTTTTGCCAAGAAATAATCCCTAAAGTTCACAAATGTACTCTTGGAGGAACATTGCCAAAATGCCAAAATGGACTAAAGAGTTTGGAACTCGATAATTCATCAGTATTGCTATTGTTTTACCATAAAATATTGCCTAAAATTCACCAATGTTTTCTTGGTGGATCACTGTTATCATGGTTTTGGATTAAAAAGTTTGAAATTCGATAATTCATCAGTATTGCTGTTGCTTTGCGGTAAAATATTCTCTAAAATTTACAAATGTACTCTTGGTGGGATACTGGCATAGTAATTTTGAGCTAGAAAGTTTGGAATACGATAATTCATCAGTTTTTTTTTATCGTCTTGCTAAGAAACATTTCCTATTACAAATGCACTTTTGGAGGAACATTGCCAAAATGCACAAATGTTCTCTTGGTGGATCACCAGAGAAGTGGTTTTGGACTAAAGAGTTTGGAATTCAATAATTCATCAGTATTATTGTTATTTTGCCATAACTATTCCCTAAAATTTACAAATGTTTTCTTGGTAGATCACTGTTATCATGGTTTTGGATTAAAAAGTTTGAAATTGGATAATTCATCAGTATTGCTGTTGTTTTGCCATGAAATATTCTCTAAAATTTACACATGTACTCTTGGTGGGATGCTGGCATAGTAATTTTGAGCTAAAAAGTTTGAAATTCGATAATTCATCAGTATTTTTATCGTTTTGCCAAGAAATAATATCTAAAGTTCACAAATGTACTCTTGGAGGAACATTACCAAAATGCACAAATGTTCTCTTGTTGGGTCACCGGCGTAGTGGTTTTGGACTACAGAGTTTGGAACTCGATAATTCATCCGTATTGTTGTTGTTTTGCCATAAAATTCACAAATGTTTTCTTGGTGGATCACTGTTATTATGGTTTTGGATTAAAAAGTTAAAAATTGGTTAATTCATCAGTATTGCTGTTGTTTTGCCATAAAATATTCTCTAAAATTCATAAATGTACTCTTGGTGGGATACTGTTATAGTAATTTTGAGCTAAGAAGTTTGAAACTCGATAACTCATCAGTATTTTCATCGTTTTGCCAAGAAATATTCTCTAAAATTTACAAATGCGCTATTGGAGGATCATTGCCAACATTCATAAATGTTCCTTGGTGGATCATTGGCGTAGTGATTTCGGACTAAAGAGTTTGGAACTCGATAACTCATCGCTATTGCTGTTATTTTGCCATAAAATATTCTCTAAAATTCACAAATGTTTTCTTGGTGGATCATTGATATCATGATTTTGTAGTAAAAAGTTTGAAATTCGATTATTCATCAGTATTGCTGTTGTTTTGCCATAAAATATTTTCTAAAGTTCACAAATGTACTCTTGGTGGGATACTGCCATAGTAACTGTGAGCTAAGAAGTTTGGAATTCCATAATTCATCAATATTATTATCGTTTTGCCAATAAATAATCCCTAAAGTTTACAAATGTACTCTTGGAGGAACATTGCCAAAATATACAAATGTTCTCTTGGTGGGTCGCCGGCGTAGTGGTTTTGGACTCGAAAGTTTGGAACTCGATAATTCATCAGTATTGTTGTTGTTTTGCCATGAAATATTCCCTAAAATACATAAATGTACTCTTGGTGGGATACTGTCATAATAATTTTGAGCTAAGAAGTTTGAAATTCGATAATTCATCAGTATTTTCATCGTTTTGCCCAGAAATATTCCCTAAAGTTCACAAATGTTTTCTTGGTGGATCACTGGTATCATGGTTTTGGACCAAAAAGTTTTAAATTCGATAATTCATCAGTATTACTGTTGTTTTGCCATAAAATATTCTCCAAAATTTATAAATGTTTTCTTGGTGGATCACTGGCAGAGCGATTTTTGAATAAAAAGTTTAGTGTTCTATATTTTATCAATATTTCTGTCCTGTTGATATAAAATATTCTCTAAAATTCACAAATCTACTTTTGGTGGCACATTCAGATAGTGATTTTGAGCCAAGAAGTATGGAATTCGATAAGTCATCAGTATTTCTGTTGTTTTGCCATGAAATATTATCTAAAGTTCACAAATGTACTCTTGGGGGATCTTTGCCAAAATCCACAAATGTTCTCTTGGTAGATCACCAACACTGTGAGCGAGTTTAAACTGGAATTATTCGAAAAATAGGGAAACTTGTGTATCTTTAACACTGAAATTTTGAGAAAAAAATCACATTTACGTTGAAATTTTAAGAAAATCTTTGTAGGAGAAATTTTTGACTGTAAAACCAAAATATCAAACAAATCATAGTTAATCAAATAAAATCAATATTTCTGGAGGAAAATTAAAATTAAAAAAAATCAGATATCATGAATTTTGAAAGGAAAGCTCTAGATATCGATTTTAGATTACGAATTTAAAAAAAAACATGCAAAAATCTCAATGAATAGCAATTTTGAGAAAACTTGAAATTTCTAAATAAAAGGTTTACTGGAAAAAATAAAGGAACAAAGTGCATGCCAGATAATCTTGCATTAAAAATTAATTAAGAGGCATCAATTTCTTGTGCTTGACACAGTGGAGACTTCTGTCTACGGAGGCTCCTTCTTCTATAGAACTTTCAAGCTATGAAACTCGGAATTTTCCCCAAAAATTATCACCTATCCTTGTTTAAAAAGGTGCCATCTATATTTGTTTCCACATCCTACTCGTGGTGCTTTGAAGGCATAATATGGTTATCCTTTGCGAGTGGATTGAACATAAATAAATAAGTAAATAAATAAATAAATAAATAAGTAAATAAATAAATAAATAAATAAATAAATAAATAAATAAATAAATAAATAAATAAATAAATAAATAAATAAATAAATAAATAAATAATGATGAGACTTTAGCCCCTCAGGTTGGATTTCCTAACTTCCTCCATGATACTAAAGTAGATATCTTGGACAGGATTTGTGTATCAATTTTTGAAAATAACCAAGGACCAAAAAAAAAAGAAAGAAAACATAATGCTACTAAAGGAAATATGTGGAGAGATCGCTTCGTTTCATACAAAATCTTGTATTAGTCGGTATGGTTTTGCAAGTTGGCACAATAACCAACCATGACCGAAACAAATCGATATATGATAGAAATAATGACAGTGCGTTCCTCTTTCTAAGGCTGCGACTGC
This sequence comes from Dastarcus helophoroides, assembly GCA_028583605.1. Taxonomy (NCBI): domain Eukaryota; kingdom Metazoa; phylum Arthropoda; class Insecta; order Coleoptera; family Bothrideridae; genus Dastarcus; species Dastarcus helophoroides. Next base: position 41,704,095 of record CM053330.1, on the reverse strand, counting down.
AGCTATGCCGTATCTTTTATTTGACAAGAATACAATAGCAAAAATAATGATCAACTTCCCCGAGCAATTATCGCCTTCACTTCAATAGATAATTGCAGTAAAAGGAGCGATAGCAAAATAAAGATGCGGTAATCGATAAGACAAAACACACGCCTTCCGGATCCAGCAAAAGTCTATCCAAAAATTCTTGAATAAAAATTTTCGTGTCACATTAAAACTCAGTATGAAAATACAGTAGTAGCAAAATAACGTTCAACTTGTTTCTGTTCTTATAAGGTTTTATTCCCCTGGTGGTTAATTGATGAATAATAAAAATAAAAAATGTAAACTAGACAGTTTACTGGAATGCTAAAGCAAAGCGAAGCAAAAGTGGTCTGTCCGGTGTTACAATAATTAAGAAATTAATGAAAATGGATCTGTACACTCTTACGATCATTGCTGGCGTAGGTTATTAAGATGCAAACACTATTTGTAGCCGTGCTTGGATTGTGGAATGAATTAAATGCATACAACAAATTTTGAAGTCGGGGACTGCATTTTAACAAGTACAAGATATTCCGTAAAAAAATAATATAAGATAAACGACGTAATCTTGATTCTTGTTAACATATCTTTATCTGTAGATAGATAGATTTTGGTGGAACGGACTGGTCCTTGGTTATCTTCAAAGATAGTTATTTGGGACATGCTGATGCTGCTGATCGTAACCAAATGATTTACGACTTCACAGCTCACCGGACGCTTATCCACTCAGCGATGGTAAGGCACACTGGCCAGAGCGAAACACATTTTGGTCTCAAAACCATCAACTTCGCTAGATTGTAGATTATTCTATTCCAAATCGGTTCACCAGTATGATTAACGAAATCAGGGGACTAAATGATAAAACCACAGAATCAAAATAAAACTGTAATCTGTTGAGAGTTTAGAATTTTGGTCACGTCAGTGCGTTTGATGATCTCGAGAAACTCGAAGGTCTCGTCAAGTTGAAATACAGAACGTATACAAAGGAAGGCGAAATATTTGAAATGATAATGAAAACGAACGCTATTGTGTGCAAATCTTCAATCTTACCACATAATAATTTGATACCTTATACCGCTTATAGAGTGAACCAGCATGTCCAAGAACTACATTCAAGCACAAAAAGACGAGTGGTACTTGGTTGTTGCAATTTATAAATCCAAATCACATCTTATATCTGCTCGGTAATGCATGCAGGACGTTCTTATTACTGTTGCGAAAGTAATATAAACGAAAAACCACTTTTTCTTACCAATTTGTTTTAATGTTAATTGGAAAATGTATTGAAATTATTTATTAACAACTTATAATTCGTCTTTAAATATGTATTTAGTTCCGCTAAGATTTGTCGTTTCTGGAAGTTGTCGATTTTTTATTATGAACGTTACTTCACGTGCAGATTTTTTCGCTGTCCTTTTTCGCTCTGGATCTTTAAAATCTACCTTGTGTAGCCCAAATACGCCTCTAAAATTAATGTCGATTTGGTTTCTGATAATTTATAATCTTAATCTGGATCCACACGAAATGGTATTGTACATTGTATTTTGAAATTTCAAAATAGTATATTTTAGTATTAGTATATTTTACAACAGCGCACAACACAATTTTTTATAGATGTGGATCGAGCTTCAGAATTAAACTCATACTTACATGTATCCACTGGTCCATTCAAAATTGTCCAACACACTCCAAAACGTGTATCCAATTACGTTGACCTTTTTTTCTATAGCATCTAATAAAGCACTTAGATAGAGCTGAAAAATTTAACAAATTAAAGTTCTCTTGTAACAAGTGACCAAAATATAACTAACCTGATAGTATAATATCCTGTCATTATCCTCGAGAGTTCCATTATCATCGCAGTAGCCATTCTCTGTAACTAATATCTCAACAGGCCCATATGTGTCATGGATCCATTTCAGAAGTTTTGTAAAACCCCATGGTACTACCTAAAATTAAGATTTTCTGATGAAGCACTAAAATTAAAATACAAATCTTGTCCCCTGAAAGCAAGAAATATTAAAAAACACAACAGAGATTGCTCTAACGCGTTTCTATAGTCAAACTATCATCTTCAGAGAGATAGTGTGGTATTGCAGTATCTCTCTGAAGATGATAGCTTGGCTATCGAAACGTGTTAGAGCAACCTCTGTTGTATTTTTTAATCTTTCTTGCTTTCAGGGGACAAGATTTGTATTTCAATTTTTGAAGTTAACCAAGGACCAGTCCGTTCCACCAAAAAAGCAAAAATGATGAAGCACTGTTTCATCAAAAGATGCGATTACGAACCGTTAACCACGGGCACGCAGACTTGGGCCATTTTGGATCAATGGTAAGCGTGCAACCGGAGTCTGTAAACCAAGAAGATGTTTGTGGGTCGCTGTTGTCGTTTTCGACTAATCTGCTGGTGTAAACGTTCACTCCGAAGAAGTCGTGAGTTCCTCGAATCAATTTTTTTTCTTCTTCGGTGAATTCTGGTAAACGCGATTTTGAATATCCCTGCAGTCGACTGAATTTCTCAATGTTTTGTTTCATAATTTGAGGATAGTCTCCTGTTCCAAATATTGGATTGGCAAACCATCCGAGCTGAAATTACCACAATTAAAATCCAGGTGGACGTGTCATGATGACCATTAGCATATTTGTTAAGCACTTTTATAGAACAACTAGCTGATATGTTACCCGACTTAACTTAAACGAATCGATTTTTCAAATTTCGATTTTTTCAAATTTCGATTTTTTCAAATTTCGATTTTTTTGAAATTTCTAACTTTTTAACTTTCGTCTTTTTCTAAATACCACATTCTTCAAAATTATCACTCTTTTGAAATTTTTTCACTTTGAAACCTTCCACTTTACTGAATATTTCGATTTTTTTGAAATTTAAAACTTTTTCAATTTCGTCTTTTTCTAAAATTACCACATTCTTCAAAATTATCACTTTTTTGAAATTTTTTCACTTTGAAACCTTCCACTTTACTGAACATTTCGATTTTTTTTAAATTTCGGCCTTTTTAACAGTCGTTTTTTCCTAACATTTGCACATTTTTCAAAATTATCACTTTATTGAAATTTTTTCACTTTGAAAAGTTTTCCGCTTTACTGAAAATTTCGATTCTTTTGAAGTTTCTGCCTTTTGAAATTTCGTCTTTTTCTAACATTTCCACATTTTCCAAAATTATCACTTTTTTGAAATTTTTTCACTTTGAAACCTTCCACTTTACTGAATATTTCGATTTTTTTGAAATTTCTAACTTTTTCAATTTCGTCTTTTTCTAAAATTAACACATTCTTCAAAATTATCACTTTTTTGAAATTTTTTCACTCTGAAACCTTCTACTTTACTGTACATTTCAACTTTTTTAAATTTCTGTCCTTTTAATTATCGTTTTTTTCTAACATTTCCACATTTTTCAAAATTATCACTTTATTGAAATTTTTTCACTTTGAAAAGTTTTCCGCTTTACTGAAAATTTCGATTTTTTTAAAGTTTCTACCTTTTGAAATGTCTTTTTCTAACATTTCCACATTTTCCAAAATTATCACGTTTTTGAAATTTTTTCACTTTGAAAACTTCCACTTCACTGAAAATTTCAATCTTTTTAAAATTTCTACCTTTTTTAATTTCGTCTTTTCCTAAAATTTCCACATTTTCCGAAGTTATCACTTTTTTACTTTGAAAACTTCCACTTTACTAAAAATTTCGATCTTTTTAAAGTTTCTGCCTTTTTAAATTTCGCCATAAGGCGAAATAGAATAATCTAACATTTACACATTTTCCAAAATTATCACTTTTTTGAAATTTTTTCACTTTCAAAACTTCCGCTTTACTGAAAATTTCGATTTTTTTGCGATTTCTGTCGTTTTGAATTTCGTCTCTTTTTAACATTTCCACATTTTCCAAAATTATCGCTTTTTTGAAATTTTTTCACTTTGAAAACATCCACTTCACTGAAAATTTCGATCTTTTTGAAATTTCTACCTATTCTAATTTCGCCTTTTTCTAAAATTTCCATATTTTTCGAAGTTATCATTTTTTTGACACTTTTTCATTATGAAAACTTCCACTTTACTGAAAATTACGATCTTTTTGAAGTTTCTGCCTTTTTAAATTTTGTCTTTTACTAACATTTCCAAATTTTCCAAAATTATCACTTTTTTGAAATTTCTTCACTTTGAAAACTTCCACTTGACTAAAAATTTCGATCTTTTTGAAATTTATACCTTTTTTAATTTCAACTTTTTCTAAAATTTCCACATTTTTTAAAGTTATCATTTTTTTGACACTTTTTCACTTTGAAAACTTCCACTTTATTGAAAATTTCGATCTTTTTGAAGTTTCTACCTTTTTAAATTTTGTCTTTTTTTAACATTTCCATATTTTCCAAAATTATCACTTTTTTGAAATTTTTTCACTTTGAAAACTTCCACTTGACTGAAAATTTCGATCTTTTTGAAGTTTCTACCTTTTTAAACTTTGTCTTCTTCTAACATTTCCACATTTTCCAAAATTATCACTTTTTTGAAATTTCTTTCGAAAACTTCCACTTTAAGGAAAATTTCGATCTTTTTGAAATTTCTACCTTTTTCAATTTCGTCTTTTTCTAAAATTTCCACGTTTTCCAAAGTTATTACTTTTTTGACATTTTTTCACTTTGAAAACTTTTCCACTTTACTGAAAATTTCGATCTTTTTGAAGTTTCTGCCTTTTTAAATTTCGTCTTCTTCTAAAATTTCCATATTTTTCAAAGTTATCACTTTTTTGACACTTTTTCGGTTTGAAAACTTCCACTTTATTGAAACTTTCGATCTTTTTGAAGTTTCTACCTTTTTAAATTTTGTCTTTTTCTAACATTTCCACATTTTCCGAAATTATCACCTTTTTGAAATCCTTTCACTTTGAAAACTTCCACTTCACTAAAAATTTCGATCTTTTTGAAATTTATACCTTTTTTAATTTCGTCTTTTTCTGAAATGTCCACATTTTTCAAAGTTATCATTTTTTTGACACTTTTTCATTATGAAAGCTTCCACTTTACTGAAAATTACGATCTTTTTGAAGTTTCTGCCTTTTTAAATTTTGTCTTTTTCTAACATTTCCATATTTTCCAAAATTATCACCTTTTTGAAATCCTTTCACTTTGAAAACTTCCACTTCACTAAAAATTTCGATCTTTTTGAAATTTACACCCTTTTTAATTTCGTCTTTTTCTAAAATGTCCACATTTTTCAAAGTTATCATTTTTTTGACACTTTTTCATTATGAAAACTTCCACTTTACTGAAAATTTCGATCTTTTTGAAGTGAAGTTTCTACCTTTTTAAATTTTGTCTTTTTTTAACATTTCCATATTTTCCAAAATTATCACTTTTTTGAAATTTTTTCACTTTGAAAACTTCCACTTTACTGAAAATTTCGATCTTTTTGAAGTTTTTACCTTTTTAAACTTTGTCTTCTTCTAACATTTCCACATTTTCCAAAATTATCACTTTTTTGAAATTTCTTTTGAAAACTTCCACTTTAACGAAAATTTCGATCTTTTTGAAATTTCTACCTTTTTCAATTTCATTTTTTTTTAAATTTCCACATTTTTTAAAGTTATCACTTTTTTGAAACTTTTTCACTTTAAAACCTTCCACTATAGATTTTTTTGTAATTTCTGTCTTTTTAAATTTTGTTTTTTCCAAAATTTCCACATTTTTCAAAATTATTACTTTTTTGACATTTTTTCACTTTGAAAACTTTTCCACTTTACTGAAAATGTCGATTTTTTAAAAATCTGATTGATTTATCGAAAAGGTTGATTTCTTTAAATTTGACTTTTCAACATTTCAAAGTTTTTACAAATCCTGCTCCCCGAAACCAAGAAAGACCAAAAGACACAACAGAGGTTGCTCTAACGCGTTTCGATAGCCAAGCTATCATCTTCAGAGAGATACTCATATCTCTCCGAAGATGATAACTTGGCTATCGAAACGCGTTAGCGCAACCTCTGTTGTGTTTTTTGATCAGAGTTTTTAATTATAAATTTTTGAAATTTCGACTACTGTAAACGAATTTTTGCAAAATTCCGATTTCGTTCTAAGATTTCGAACTTTTTTGTCAACATTTCGAATTTTTTCAAAACTCCGGCTTTAAAATTCAACATTTCGACTTTTTCCAAAATCGTAACCATTTTCGAACACTGCTTTTGAAAATTTTGACCAATTTGACAATTCCACCTTTTTTCAAAATCTTTCTTTTTCGAAAATTTTAGTTTTCTTCGAAAATTCACCTATAAATTTTTTTTAAATGTCTAGTTTTTCGATAGATTGTATTTTTTTTAAAACGTCGATTTTATTTCAGGTTTTAAAACTTTTTTTTTACAAAACTTCGACTTCTTTACTTTTTTTAAGACTTTCGACTTGATCTGGATTTTTTAAATCGTGTTAAATTTATTGAAAATTTGACTTTTTTAAAAATTTGACTTTTAAACATATGAATGTTTTTAATGTAAAGTTTTTAAAATTCGACTGTTTTGAGCGCATCTTTCCGAAAACACGATTTCGTTTTAAGATTACAAATTTTTTTATTAAAATTTCGAACTTTCTCGAAACTCCGGTTTTAAAATTCAAAATTTCGACTTTTTTCAAAATATTACCCACTTTTAAATAAAATGTCGACCTTATAATAATTTTGCCGGTCAATAAGGGTTCACCATGAAGAATGAACCTTCTAATAATCTCAATTTTTTCAACATTTTTCTTTTTCAAAAATTTTAGTTTTCTTTAACAGTTTGCCAGTAAAATTTTTTAAAATGTCTGCTCTTTTCAAAATTTCAAGTTTATTTCAAAATTTCGATTTTATTTCAAAATTAAGACACAATGCCGGTGATCCAGCAAGAGAAAGAGACCATTGGTGAACTTTGGCAATGATCCTCCAAGAGTAGCTTTGTAAACTTTGATATTTCATGGCAAAACGATAAAAATACTGATGAATTATCGAATTCCAAATTTCTTAGCTTAACATTACTATGACAGTATACCACCAAGAGGACGTTTGAATCTTAGAGAATATTTTATGGGAAAACAACAGCAAAACTGATGAATTATCAAATTTTAAACTTTTTAGTCCAAAACCATGACACCACTGATCTACCAAGAAAATATTTCTGAATTTTAAGGAATATTTCATGGCAAAACAACAGCAATACTGATAAATTATCGAGTTTCAAACTCTTTAGTCTAAAACCACTACGCCAACGATCTACCAAGAGAACTTTTGTGCATTTTGGCAATGATCCTCCAAAAATGCATTTGTAAACTTTAGAGCATATTTCTTAGCAAAACGATAAAAATGCTGATGAATAATCGAATTCCAAACTTCTTAGCTCAAAATTACTATAACAGTATCCCACCAAGAGTATATTTGTGAATCTTAGAAAATATTTTATGGCAAAACAACAGCAATACTGATGAATTATCGAGTTTCAAACTCTTTAGTCCAAAACCACTACGCTGGTGATCCACCAAGAGAACATTTGTGCATTTTGGCAATGTTTCTCCAAGAGTACATTTGTGAACTTTAGGAAATATTTCATGGCAAAACGATGAAAATACTGATGAATTATTGAATTTCAAACTTCTTAGTTCAAAATTACTATGCCAGAATCCCACCACGAATACATTTGTGAATTTTAGAGAATATTTTATGGCAAAACAACAGCAATACTGATGAATTATCGCACTCCAAACTTCTTAGTTCAAAACTATGATACCAGCGATTCACCAAGAAAACTTTTGTGAATTTAAGAGAATATTTTGTGGCAAAACAACAGCAATACTGGTGTGAACTATCGATTTCCAAACTCTTTAGTCCAAAACCACTACGCCGGTGATTCACCAAGAGAACGTTTGTACATTTTGACAATGATTCTCTAAGAAATTACTATGAGAGTATCCCACCAAGAGTAGATTTGGGAATTTTAGGGAATATTTTAAGGCAAAACAATAGCAATACCGATGAATTATTGAATTTAATATTTGATAAAATATAAAATTCTAAACTTTTTAATCCAAAACCACTCTACCAGTGATCCACCAAGAAAACTTTTGTGAATTTTAGAGAATATTTTATGGCAAAACAACAGCAGTACTGATGAATTATCGAGTTCGAAACTTTTTTGTTCAAAACCATTTTGGCAATGATCCTCCAAGAGTACATTTGTGACCTGTAGAGAATATTTTATGCCAAAACGATAGAAATACTGATGAATTATCAAATATCAAACTTCTTAGCTCAAAATTACTATGCCAATATCCCACCAAGAGCATATTAGTGAATTCTAAAGAATATTTTATGGAAAAACCACAGTAATACCAATGAATTATCAAATTTCAAGCTTTTTAGTCCAAAACATGCCAGTGATCTTTCAAGAATACATTTGTGAATTTTAGTGAATATTTTATGGAACACCAAGAGTAATACTGATGAATTATCGAGTTTCAAACTTTTTAGTGTGAAACCATTTTCACAATGATCCTCCAAGAGGACATTTGTAAACTTTAGAGAATATTTTATGGCAAAACGATAGAAATACTGATAACTTATCTAATTCCAAACTTCTTAGCTCAAAATCAATAAGCCATTGTCCGACCAAGAGTACATTTGTGAATTTTAGAAAATATGTGATTGCAAAACAACAGAAATACTAATAAATGATCAAATTCCAAACGTGTTACTCCAAAATTACTATGCTAGTGATCCACCAAGAGAACATTTGTAAATTTTATAGAATATTTTGGGGAAAAACAACAGCATGAATCATCAATATTTGACAAAAAATGCCAAAAATGTTCACACAACAGATTTATATTTAGAAATTGAATCATATTTCTAACTTTAAAAACAACGATCTTCTATACAAATTTTCATCTCCAACTTAACAGTCTTGGGGGATGATTTTTCAAAAATCTTTTTTTGGTGCTCACATATGGTATAAAAGGTGCAAAATTTCGTGCTTTTAGACTCACTGATTTAGGTTGTGCTGTTGTCTGCCAGTCAGTGTTTAGAGTTTTACTAAATAGATTTCATTCCAATTCTTTGTAGCTAGCAATGGAAGTGGTAGAAATACTTACAGTGAATTGGATCATTCTTTCGGCAGCCTCAACATCTTCCGAACTGGTGCTTTTTGGTTCAAACCAAGGAGAGCTCAAAGACAAGCTGATTTTTCCTAGAAATGTTAAACTGTTTGGATCGCGTCACTACTTATTGGGAAAAGTTTCACCTTTTTGCGTTGCTTTGTAGGTGTTGTGGTACAAATGGTAAACTTTTGCGTGCGATTTCAAAATTGTATGTCCACACATGTATTCCGCAGTACCACTCAAGTTAACACCGGGTGCGTTGTTACCGCTCGAGTAACCGTCGAAGCAGATATTCCAGGGCTGGTTGAACGTAATCCAGAAGTTTACCCGATCACCAAAATTTTCAAAAGCTACCCTCGCGTAATATTCGAAATATCTTTCCATATAAGGATTAGTCCATCCTCCCAAATCTTGTAATTTTTGAGGTAAGTCCCAATGATATAACGTCACCATTGGTGTGATGTTATATTTGATTAGTTCGTCGATCACCGCATTGTAGTAATCGATTCCTTTTTGATTGATTTTATTATCGATACCGTTTGGAATCAATCTGGACCACGCTATGGAGAATCGATAGAAATCTACGCCCATGCTCTTTATCAAGGAAATGTCTTCTTTAAATTTGTGGTACGAATCACATGCTATGTCAGCATTAGTCCAATCGCGAATCCTTTCTGGCTTCTCATGTATGAAACGGTCCCAAATGTTTTCCGTTTTTCCTAATAAGTGTATGAAAAGTTTTCTCATCTAATGTGTTGGTGTAGTTTCTTGGCATGTTAACCTATGTTCCTTGCTTGATGAGTGCACTCCAAATTTACATAAAACTTTTGATTTTTAATTGGTGGAACGGACTGGTCCTTGGTTACCTTCAATAATTGAAATACAAATCTTGTCCTCTAAAACCAGCAAAGAATAAAAAAATACAACATAGGTTGCTCTAACGCGTTTCGACAACCAAGCTAGCAGAGAGGTACTAATATAGTATAGTATCTCTCTGAAAATGACAGCTTGGATGTCGAAACGCGTTAGGGCAACCCCTGTTGTGTTTTTTAATCTTTCTTGGTTTCAGAGGACCAGATTTGTATATATATATATATATATATATATATATATATATATATATATATATTGTATATTTGTTTATATGTTTATAATATATTTATAAAACTGTGACATAACTCAAGCTTAAATATTGTAACGAAATGGAAATTGTAGAATTTAGTACGTAAGAAAAGTTTCTCGAAAGATCTGATAAGGGGAAAGCGGCCGCTATAATAAAGCAAATAAGCGTTCAAAATTTCGGCAAACAATACGCCTATCTGCGAGATTTTTCTAGAACCTGGAAGCCAAAACTATATAAGGGGGTCGTTTTTCCCCTTATCAGATCTTTCTAGAAACTTTTCTTACGTACTAAATTCTACAATTTACATTTCGTTACAATATGGTTTAGTGAAAGCACGAATTAAAAGATATCGAGAGAAAATCATAAGCAATAATTACGATGCTGATCAAGTTAGAAACGTAGGTGAACATGCCAAAATATTATAGCAACTGTATGGGGAAACTTTTTCTTTATATGTTACATATAAATCACAATTATGCGTTCGTGCATCGTATACTTAGATACTTATAAATGATTGTTACGAGTATCTTAGACTAGTTATGTCATATCTACAGACCAGTCATATCCGCAGACCAGTCATATCCAAGGTTGTAACTCACCATCTTCATTCCACGCTCCTTCAATTTGATATGCAGCAGTGGCCACGCCAAATTTAAAATTGTCTGGGAATTTGTTACGGTTTAAAGTAATACAATGGCATCTGAAGTAAGATAAACAATTTCGTTTTTGCAAACAGATATTTTATTTTTACAAATTTATATGGCTCACCTGTTAAGTAGAAATATGAGGATCGTCGTACAAAATAGTTTACTCGCCGGCATTGTACTACACAATTCTATCAAGGTTAAAGTGTTAGAGATTATTAAGTGGATAAACATTCGATTATATCTCGTTATTGGTTGGTAAACGTTAATATAACCGAAAACATTAACGCATAGTTCGGTTAATGCAGTTTAAGTTATTTGCTTCGTTCACGTTAAAAACACGTCTTATAATTATTACACGATGTGTAGCATGTAGTATCCACTAAATAAATAGATTTTATCTAATCTGCTTTTATTTATTATGTGCACAAATCTGCAAATCAAAAATAAATTGTAGCAGACTGCTTTAACTAATTTAAATCGGAATATTGGTGCCAAATATGTTGACCAAATGAACATATTGAGTTGCTCTTAGTTATAACTTAACAACAAAATAAAAATTTGACATGAGACAAATGTTCACTACTCTTAACATGCTCTCTGTTGCATCCGTCAATCTGATATCAATCCTTATCCTCACTGATATAAAAATGCAAAAGTGTGTTAGTCTGTCTGTCCGCTTCACTGTTGTCAAATTCGCGCACTTGTTGATGTTCTACTCTTGCGTATACACATCAGGAAAGTCAAACACTGTCCATAGGGAGAATGTTAATGAGAGATTTAACATTGAGAGCTAATAGTGGGATAGATGGGCGGCGCCTTGTATTCTCCTACACCGGTGTCAACAATTCAACGCAGAGCGCAGCGATCAGTGCTGGTGGAAATTTCAGTAGTACATCATAGCTTCTAACGTGTTTTATTACGGGATTACTACTGGCAGGCAACAATTTTATTAAAATTTGCGTACCACATGCTGTTTGTTCTTTTAGTTCGTTGATTTCGTCAACATCTGAGGCAAAATAAAACTCATATTCTTTGATAACCAAAATAAATAAACGAGATTTTTTAAACAAAATAAATAATAATTCCAATGAAGAATATAACAAAATAACTCTTTAAACATTAGAATATAAGGAGTTCAAATAGGCCGCCAGACTGTGCTAAACAATATTCCAGTCTGTTGTAAAATGCTTGACGAGTTTTTTCTAACATCTAAACTGGAAGATACGAGCATGCTGCGTCAAAGTAGGGGAATACGTTCAGCGGCCGTAGAAAACTATGGAAGGGACAATTCTTAGCGTTTTACATGGACAATGAAAATTTTTCCTTATCTGTATACAGAGACTACGTATGTAGTATATGACACAACTGATTTCCTATGTAAATAAATGTGAAACTTGGCAATGACCATACGATGACGGCGTCATCTAACGTTGAGGGTTCAAACTTAATGTAAACTTCCAGGTAGGACTCTCTTAGAGAAAGTCTGACAGCGTTATAACGAGATAGAACGCAACTCCCTCTCTTCTCGTTTTCTCTGCGGTGATGTTGCCAGATCTCTCGTACTTTACGAGTTCTTCCATATTTTGGTAAATCTGTATTTTGGAAAAAATCTCTCGTATTTTAAAGAGTGCAACGGTAACACAAATTTCATAAAGAAAGCATATTTGATCGGCAGCATCATCTGCAGAGACAAATAGACACATAAAAACAAATAAATTGATACGCCAATTCATGTTTAAAAACTCTCTTTAATTTGGGACAGTTTTTCTGTTAAATTCTAATTATTCACTTAAATCCGCAGACGAAGTAGTAAATAATAGGTAGGAAAAATATTAGTCTGTGATACATTCAGACTTCTACATTGGAGACTTCTACATTGGAGACTTCTACAATATTGTAGTGAAATGTAAATTATAGAATTTAAAAGAACATTGAAACAATTTGATAAAAGAAGTTTCAACTTCGAGAAGTCCTCGGATAATAAAAAAAGAAAGGGAAACGAAATATTACTTTTAAATTAATTGATACTGTAGCGAAATGTAAATTAGAGAATTTAGTACGTAAGAAAATTTTCTAAAAAGATCTGATAAGGGTAAAGCGGCCGCGTTAACGAAGCAATAAGCAGATTAGCGTTCCAGAAATTTCGGCAAACGATAAACCTTATCTGCGGAATTTTTCTAGAACCCGGGAGCCAAAACTATATAAGGCGGCCGCCTTTCCCTCGAGCCAATTAGTTAGAGTCAGTCAGTGTAACTAGCGAATTAGTAGTTAGAAGTAAATAAGTGAGTTCATTATTCAATTGAAGTGTTCCGAGTTTAGTTTGGTAATAAAGTGGGTATTATTCAATTTACGTTTTAATAATCAATTCGAACCGATAAGCCCGTAAAAATATGTATCATTATAGTCGGTTACAGAGACTAAAGTCGGTTAATATTAATTGAGTTGGATAGCACGGTGTTTCCTTATGGGTGAAATTGTCGAGGACTTGGAATCCCATCTTAAATCCATTGATTGAAAAAGTGAAAAATGTTTTTATTTGTCTTAAACTACACACACACATCGCTAATAATTATTAATTTTCGCACTCATCAACGAGGCATTTTGTTGCAACAACTTTCTTGTAGTAGTCGGCTGAAGTTCTCGGAACTCTTTCTCTATTTGGACTGGTAAAGTTCACCGAGTAAAGTCCAAACTTTACACTAAAACAAAAATGTGAATTCGAATATTTTAAAAGTCATACTTAGTAGTACTCGTAAGCTCCTGCCCATTCCCAATTGTCCATTAGACTCCAAGTTGAATAGAGGGTTAGATTAACATTATCTTCATAGATGGCATCCAGGGCTTCACTTAAGTACTCCTTGAATCCAGATGATGTATTTCAGTGGAAACTAATCTATTACATACCTGATAATATTTTGTTCTTTTGGGGTCATCAATGCTACCATCGCCGGCGTATCCATTTTCAGTTATAAAAATCTCTGGACCGTTATAAGTCTTATGGATCCAATTCAGGAGTTTTCTGAAACCCCATGGGACAACCTACCGTTGGAATAGTTATTTTAATCATCAATTGCAGAACTAATTATTGCAATTGAACTAATTATTAGTCATAGTCCAACACTTGCCTTAAGCCAGAATAAAGACGATCCTTCCCAACTTGGATCCTTTTTACCAATAGCCATCATGTCTTTGTTGAATGTAGAAGAAAAGCAGCTACAGTTCGTTGGATTGTCATAAACTATGTTTGAAGTGTAATGATTTATCCCTATAAAGTCGTAGGTTCCCCTGACATATTCAGATTCTTTTTGAGTAAAGCGAGGCAATCTTGAAACCAAGTAGCTGCAATCATCAATTAGCCTTCTCATCTCATCTGGATAATCTCCAAAAACGATAGGATGGGCGAACCATCCCAACTGAAATGTAAAATAGTGTTACGGGCTTTATCTGTTCGAATTGATTCACACATAAATTGAAAATAATACCCGCTTTATTACTAAACTTAACTTGGATTATCACAATTGAAAAATTAACTCATTTATTATTGACTTCTACTAACTCACTAATTACACTGACTCTAACTGACTTACTCGAGGGAAAGCCGACCGCCTTATATAGTTTTGGCATCCAGGTTCTAGAACAATCCGGCAGATAAGGCTTATCGTCTGTCGTAACTTGCAAAATTTAACATTATTTTAATAGAATTTAAAAGATAAGATTGAAATCTCAAATAATAAAAAAAAATTTCAAGAAAAGTTTAAAATTTTTTAGAAATGGTCAACATTTTGAAAAAAATACGAATGAGTTCAAGACAAAAATTTTAATATTTAGAGAGAAAATTCAACAATGAACTCGAAATTTCAAGAACTTCTTTATTTGAAACTGTCATACTCCTTTTGAATCTTCTGAGTATAACCTAAAATCTATTTTTTTTTTAAATTTCGACTGACATTTCAAAATGTTTTTTTTTTGTTGCTAATTGTGAGTTTTGACCTGTTAGTGCCATTTTTTGAGTATTTTACGTTTTTGGTGCCTTATTTAGGTTTTCGTTGTTGCCTAATTTAACATTTTGTTCACCTTTTTACATTGCTTGATTGTGCTTAAAATTCAGTTTCTAATAATAAGAAATGGCGACAAATTTGAAAAAAAAACATCCTTGCATTTCAACACGAAAACAAAATGATCCATTAAAAATGGTTTTTAAAAAGGTGGCACATCTGGAAAGTTCAGTTCTATCCAGTGTGAAGCCAAAAAATTTCGTAGCCCCCCAACCTCCTAGCCCCCTAGCAAATAAACGTCTGGAGGGTTGCATGAATTTGTAGTCTAGATTGCATTCTGCTTGCTTATGTTTAAAGTTTGAACTTATGCAATTTCAAGTAGTTTTAAGTAAAAAGCGACTTACCTCAAACAACATTTTTCTTTCGGCAGCCTCGATGTCTTCTGTTTTATTAGTTGCGGGTTCGTTCCAGTCAGAATTCAGCACCAAAGATATTCTACCTAAAATTCCCCGCTTTTTATTTTATCAAACAAATCATGCCGTATACCGTGCTGTTGAGGTGCGAATTCTTCGTGATACATTCTGTAAACCTGGGCGTGCGCTTTAATAATATTATGGGCGCAATTATACGAGTCGTATCCGGGTTTTTTGGAACCGAATACAATAACGAATTCGTTGCAAACTTCCCTCGGTTCGTTAAAAGTGATCCAAATCTTAACATCCGCACCAAAAGTCATAAATAATAATCTTGAATAGTTTACATAGTGATCAATTAAAGAGGTGTTTGTCCATCCACCGTATTCTTCGAAATCAGCTGGTAGATCAAAATGGTATATGGTCACCAAAGGTTCCACCCCAATATTTTTTAGTTTTTGAATTAAATTTTGATAATATTCTATGCCTTTGGTGTTGATTGTGTTGGTGGTACCGTCGGGTAGTATTCTGCTCCAGGAAATAGAGAATCGATAGTAGTCGATTCCGAGGTTTTTAATCATCGCAACATCATCGTCGAGTTTGTGATACGAGTCACAAGCGACATCTGCATTGTGGAAATAGGGTCGATCGTGTAAGAATTTATCCCACATATTAGGTCCTTTTCCGTCTTCGTTCCAGGCTCCCTCTATTTGGTAAGCTGACGAAGAGGCGCCAAATTTGAAACCTGAGGGAAACGACTTGTTGTTTAATGCGTAGAAACCTCTGAAATAATATAAAGTAAGATTTGAATTTTCAGGATTTTGTACTTACCTTGCGGTTAATAGAATAAGGAAATATATTTTATTAAGCATTTTCTAACCTAATTGAGGAAGAAGTCACTGTGAATAATTTTTAATCTTTAATACGTTAAATCGCACATCAATTGTATTGTATTGAGGAATCTTATCAACATATTACCTATATAGCGAAAAATGTACCTAATATTTAATTAGTATTAGCTGCTCCTAAGATAAGTACATCGAGTGAGATATAATACAATCATGTTTACATAAGAATATATTTTTATTTTTAATATTTTGTCGATCTTGAACTTAAATCAAAGATTAATGATTGATCGGTACTTTCTAGATAAATAAATGTGTCGTCTTTGTCTTCTTGAACTTTAGAAACCCATCGTGTTAAAAAAAAACTCTTTTTAACACGTATTAAACTGTGCTGATAATTAACTAATCCGATGTAATCAACGAATTAAGTTAACGCTGCTCTAAAGCGAAACTAGTTCTTGGTGGAATTATCATGACTTGGGAATTTTGTTTCCTTGTATAATAATAAATATAGAGCGTATAATAATAAAAATAGTGCTTATAATTATGTATATCGAATAATTCCTCGAAACAAAAATAGAGATTATTAATAAGTAAATCGAAATTTGTCTCCTGCGTAAAAATAACAATTTAACAATTTTGGCAAATATGTAGAAAACTAAGTAATTCGTAGAATAAAATTAATGATTTTATTTTACAAATTATGAAATTTTTATTTTTGATATTACAATTTGAATTAAAAAAAAATCATAGTTTTAAGTTTTCACTTCTGTCGGCAGTCCACGTAATAGCCCAATTTTTTATTATACAGGGTGCACCATAAGTAATGATACATAAAGCAAGAGTAGATTTTTCGTATAAAAACAACGTGATTTAGCCACATTTACCTTACACCAAAAGTTGATATTAACTGAGATACAGGATGTCAAAGTTGAAAAAAAAACTGAATTGATGAATACATTTCACTATAGACAAGAAATTTGGCATAGGGGGGTTTCTTTGGTCAAGAAATTCTAATTTGCTAACAGATTCTCAGTAACTCATAGAGGGCGCCACTTGCGCCACCTTGTATTATTCTAAAGCATCATAACTTTTTTGTGTTTTCATGTACACTTATTTTAAATAGATATTTTTATTTACCTACATTTTATTCGTAAAAAAGTTATACTTTCTAATGTTGATACAAGCAACCGTTTTCAAGATATTTGCCTTCAAAGTTTGCCGTACGTTTATTTTAAGTTATGTAAATATGAATTTTTCGCAGTAGATTTCCAAATAAAAGTAATAAAAATGATTCCAAAATAGTTTCTATCAAATATTACTCTACTGACATTATTATTACATATATTTTTTAAATTTCTAAAGCAAATTTCAATAAAATACCAAAACAAAATTTATTTTCAAGAATAAGTATATGGGAAATGACCTTTTTCATGTAAAGGGATTGTAAACAATTAAAAATCTGGCTGTCTCTTATTGAAATTCATCTCCAAATATCTGGTTTGACCACCCAGACTATTAAAATTTTCTTGTGCAGTCTCAGAGATCATATCTCACATCTCTATGTTAGAAAATAAATTACGTCTTAATTTTTTGGATTTTCTTTATTGACATTTTCAAAATTTAGATAATAATATTATCAGCAAAGTAATATTTGGCATAAATTAGTTCCAAGTTGTCTTAGTATTACTTTTTTTTCAAGCCTACTTCGAATATTTAATATCTTAATAATTTAAAACCAAGGCACTTTAAGATTTAAAGGCAAATATTTTGGAAACGGTTGCTCGTATCAACTTTCAGAAAGTACACCTTTTTTAGGTAAAAAATATGGGGAAATAAAATAACGCATTTAAAATTAATATACTTGGGTGCACAAAAAAGTTATGATGATTTAGAATTATGCAGGATAGCGCAGGTAGCGCCCCCTATCAGCTATTGGTAATATGTTAGCAAATTAGAGTTTGTCGACTTAAGAAACCCGCTTGTGCCAAATTTCGTGCTTATATTACAATTCATTCCATAATTATACGAAAAAATCGAAATTTTTTTTTCAACTTTGACACCCTGTATCTCTGTTAATATCAACTTTTGGTATAAGGTAAATGTAGCTTAGTCACATCATTTTTATTCGAAAAATCCACCATTGCTCTGTGTACCATTACTTATGGTCCAGCCTCTATGAACTATAAATTTTGTTTTGAAACGCAAACTTCTGAGTTGAAATTTAAAAATTTTTAACTTTTTTCTTTAAAATTTCGACCTAACACTTGAAATGTAAACTTTTTTTTGTAGAAATTTTATATTTTTGTTTTTTAAAATTTGGACTTTACGCCGAAAACTTCGATCCTTTTGTTAACCTTTCGAAATATTTTCAAAATTTGATTTTCAAATTCAGTGTATTTAAATTAGCTTTAAATTATTTCTTGTTGGATTGTTTTCCCAAATCCGAAAATTTCTGAATATACTTTTTAATTTGTAGTATTTTTTTGTAAATTCGTCGACTTTTTAGCCTAAAGTTGAGGGTTATTTTTTCTAAAATTTCAACTTTAAAAACAAAATATATATCAACTTAAATCTCGAATTCATCGTATAAATGACCAGTTTTTTTTTGAAAATTTAGTCCACACTTTCCCATAGACGTAAGCAGAATTCCGTTCAGGAAGGGGGAAATGGGGGGTAAGAATTATTTTGAATAATTGATGAAGAAAAAAGAAAACTGGAAAACTTTTCGACTGAGTATATGCATATTTTCATTCAAATATATGATCTGGGAGTCGAAATTACAGATTAAATGTGAAATTTCAAAATCGAGCCCAACTTTTGGCAAAATATTCAGAAAATCGAATATTGGATTACAAATCTTGTCCTTTGAAACCAAAAAAGATTAAAAAACACAACAGAAGTTGCTCTAACGCGTTTCGATACCCAAGCTAACCAAGATTACAAAGGACCAGCCCGTTCCACCATAAAAAAATTGAATCTAAACTAAAATTACGTATGCTATACAAGCTATAGCTTGAGGTCCTTTGGGGGTCCCAAAAAATCTTATTTGGAAATGAAGTGTTGTCCAGAAAAAATGGGAAAAAATAGGATTGATGACTTTTTTTTAATAGTCAAAAAAATTGTTGGAAGGGCTACGCAGAATATTGCTTTCTGTGAAGTAGCTTTTTTTTTGGTCAACAAAATTCTTGAGGGCCCCACATCTCATGACACCTCATAAAGTCCGGCCCTGGAAGCAATGCATTATTTTTTTACTACTTTTATTTGCGACTTCGCCTACGGATTTAAATGAATAATTGCCTTTACGACTTGAAAAAACTGCCTACAATTCAAAAGAATTTTTAAATTTGTTAAATTGCTGCGTCAATTTTCTTTGTTTTAATTTGTCTCTGGTTTTAATAAAGAACTAGATATCAGATTGTTGAGGTAGAGATAGCTCGCACATATTTTCTCATTTATCAAATTAGTTTCCATAAACGTAGCTTGAAAGAGTTCGTGCAGCTGCAGAATGATATTTTGTTCAAATTCGTTGATACGATCATGTGTACATTTAGCCACCTAGCGAGTTTCCAGCTATATAGTTTGGTAAATGACGTCGTCGCTGTCAGATTTTGTTAGACACATTTACTATTTTTAGACATAATACCAGTTTGGGAGCATCTGGAATAATTTTCCGGGATAAAATGTATCCTACCAACAATCCCACGTTGCAAGGCACGTCGGTACCAATTTTCGTCAAAACCACTTCAGTAATTGAACCGTGAAAAGCAGACAAAAAACATACTTTCGCATTTATATATTAGTTAGGTTTAATACTGAATTGATTTAACATTTTGAATTATGGATTATTTACAGCTATCCACCAAACATTTTGTTGAAATGATTTTCTTGTAATAATCAGCTGATTTTCTTGCGGTTCTCATCCGGTGTGGATCTGAGAAGTTCACATAATAAAGACCAAATTTAATCCTGAAACACACAAATATTTGAGCAACGAAAACTTTAACAAATCAGCGGTAAAAGTAGATCTATTAGGAGAGTTGTGGAGCGAAAGTGACGAAAACTTAAACAAATCAGTGGTAAAAGTAGATCTATCAGGAGATTTGTGGAGCGGAAGTGACGGCGGCAAGTATTTGAGCAACGAAAACTTTAACAATTCAGTGATAAAAGTAGATCTATCAGGAGAGTTCTGGAGCGGGAGTGACGTCGGATGTATGTCGAAATGGATCAAGTAATGTGGTAGACAACTTTCGTTTGCGCAAAACGACATGAATAATTGAAACACAGAACTTGTCCCCTGAAACCAAGAAAAATTAAAAAACACAACAAAGGTTGCTCTAACGCGTTTCGACAGCCAAGCTGTCATCTTCAGAGAGAAACTAATCTAAAAAGACATGAATAATAACAAATGCAACTTTCATAATAATATAAAAAACAAAACTATTATTTTCTTGAATGATTTCGAAAATCCTTATATCTGTAGAGATAGGATAGGATACACAGGAGATGATCAAGGAAATGATATCAAAAGTAGATTTTAAAAGCAAAATTATTTACCGGTATCTAAACGTCCATTCGAAATTGTCCATGATACTCCAAGTGTTATAAGTAGTTACGTTAACTCCATCGATATAGATAGCATCCAACAACGCACTCAAATATTTCTGGTAACGAAAAAATTACAATTTTTTAAAAGTTTAATTAAATGTACATTTTGAAATACAAAATTTGTCCCCTGGAACCAAGAAAAGATTAAAAAACACAATAAAGGTTGCTCTAGGTTACATAGAGCAATCTCTGTTGTATTTTTTAATCTTTCTTGGTTTCAGAGGACAAGATTTGTGTTTCAATTTTTGAAGATAACCAAGGACCAGTTCGTTCCACCAAAAAATTAATGTACACCTACTTGATGGTATGAAATTCTTTTTGGGTCGTCCAGCGACGTATCGAGACTTGGGTACCCATTCTCTGTAACGATTATTTCCATTCCTCCATAGGTTGCACGTAACCAATTCAGTATCTTTCGAAAACCCCATGGAACCACCTAGAAATGACTGATAAGTGGTTCTCATACATCATCATACATCATACCTCAATCAGGGTCAATTTTATCACATACTTTTAATCGGTCCATGCCACTTCCTTCCCAAGACGAGTTCTGCTGAAACGTCGCCCCAATATCTTTATCGAAATCCGACAACAAAATGTCACATGGGGTATAATAGGATTGTACCAATTGGGTAGTATAATGGTTGATGCTGATGAAATCCAAACTTCCTTTTATCTCTTGAGCATCTTCGACGCTGAAGTTGGGCAACCTGGAGATACCCCAGCTGCAGTTATCAATTTTTTGCTTTACGACATCCGGATAGTTGCCAAATACCAATGGATGGGCAAATATGCCAAACTGAAATTATTAATAAAAAGTGAAACCGATTAATTAAAATTTTAAAAGTTTTGCAAACTTTTGATTAGTGTATGTATATTGTGTATGTATATGGTGTATGTATAGGTATATACTGGGTCAACTTTGCTGATTATTGAGGCATTATTAGTTTAATTTAATATACAAAATATGAGGTCAGTATTATGGTCGATATTTACTTAAGTAGTTCTTGGTTAATACGTTTCGTATATTAACTGATGTTGAACTCAATGAATTTTTCTGTTGAATTTTTGGTTATGTCTGAAACAAAAAAGTATTAAATTATTTTCTACCACATCTTACATATTTAAAAGAGCAATTCTTGTATATAAATAAATATGTATATTGTAACGCAATGTAAATAGATGGAATAGAATTTAGAATAGAATTGTAGAATTTGGTAAATAAAAAAAAGTTTCTAGAAGGATTTGATAAGGGGAAAGCGGCCGCGTTAACGAAACAAACGGCAGATAAGCGTTCCAGAAATTTTGGCAAACGATAAGCCTTATCTGCCGAAAAGTTCTAGAAGCCGGGAGCCAAAACTATAAAAGGGGGTCAGCTTTCCCTCAAGGAGTCAGTTAGAGTCAGTGTAATTAGTGAATTAGTAGAAGTTAATAATAACTGAGTTAATTGTTCAATTGTGGTGATCTAAGTTAAGTTTGGTAATAAAGTGGTGTAATGCACACGTGGTAATCAATACAAACCGATAAGCGCGTAACATCTGGTGTCAGAAGCGAAATTTTTATTGCGCTTTATTACGAAGAAATTAACCAAGTGTTCCCGCATTTGACTTTATCTCGGACGTTTTAAACTGTTAAATATTTTATACCAAGCGCATCAAGTAAAATCTTGAACATTTTACTACGCTTTATGGATACGAGATTAAAGTCGGCCAAAATGGAACAACAAATGCAAGCGTTATTCGCAATGTTTAAAGAACACGATGAAGAACGAAGGCGACAAGATGAAGAAAGAAGACGACAAGAAAAAGAACAGGAGGAAGAACGAAGACGACAAGAAAAAAAAACAGGAGGAAGAACGAAGACGACAAGAAAAAACAGGAGGAAGAACGAAGACGACAAGATGAAGAACGAAGACGACAAAAAAAGAACAGAAGAAAGAACAAAGACGACAAGAAAAAGAATAAGAGGAAGAACGAAGACGACAAGAAAAAGAACAGGAGGAAGAACGAAAACGACAAGATGAAGAACGAAGACGACAAGATGAAGAACGAAGACGACAAGATGAAGAACGAAGACGACAAGAAAAAGAAGAAGAAGATCAGAAAAGGAATGCAGAAAAACAAGAATAACATAGTCTACTAACAAATATAACTGAAAAAATGGGAGTGGACGTTGCAAAAATGAAAGAAGAAGTGAAAGAACAAATTACAGGAATGCGAGAAGAAATGCAGGAAGAGATTGGCGACGTCAGGGAAGAAATTGGAGAAGTAAAAGAAAAATTCAACAGCAAGCTTCTTGATTTGGAAAATACAAGACAGAAAAAGTTCAGCAACATCGAAAAAAACATGAAGAAGTTGCTAAATGGACAAGTCATACAACACGAATCCGAAAGTGTACCTGCTAGTTCTTCCCAAAAGGTGAAACCTCCGACCTATGATGGACAAACATATTTCCAGGCCTACAGAATTCAGTTCGAAGCTGCTGCTAGAGCGAATAGGTGAACGGAAGACGAAAAAGTGACTTCATTGGTGATATCCCTTCGCGGAAAAGCTCTGGAACTACTCCGAGCTCTATCTGACCATGAACTAGCTAACTATGAAGATTTAGTTAAAGCTTTAGAGCTGAAATTTGAAGATCATCATTTGCCGCAAGTAGCCCAGTCGTAACTACTAGTAAGGAAGCAGAAAAGTGATGAAACGCTACAAGAATTCGAGGCTGACGTAAAAAGA